>JAKELI010000376.1:0-46716 GCA_021525025.1 Lactarius hengduanensis
TTGACTGGATCGGACTCGGAATGACCTAGATTGGACGGTCGATGACCGTCGAAACGCCAAATATTGACTAGATTAGACTTGGGATGTGGCATATATTGACTAGATCGGACCTGGGATGACTAACTAAATGACAAAATCGTCTACAGAACTATCCCAAAATGACTCAGGGATGACTCGGATCGGACTTATTTTGACTTCGGCTAACTCAAACAAGCCGACATGAATCCGACTCTATGTCAATTTTTAGTCAATCTGTCAATGATATTTTGCAAATCTACCGTTTTGTGTCATTTTGACTCACGATGACCTATTTCTGACCACTGGCTGACTTATTCGTTTTTACTGAGGGTCACGTGCCCTCTCAGCTGCGTCGCTCGGAAAGTCTGGGGCTGCATGCCGTACCATGTACGTAAAATAGTATGTCAGTGAAAAGGGCCACCGATTCCCGGGTACCATATTTGCCACACTTGGCTGCAAATGGGGCCATGGGCGATGTAACGCGATGTAACCGTGTCGCGTCATGACTGCGTCATGATCTGCCCCACGTCGGCCCCCACGGGCCACGTCGGCACGTGCGTCCTTTAGACAGGGGTCAGAGGGGTCAGTGTAGCACTGAGATACTTCACACTCCTTTGTCTCCTTCGTTTATTGCTACCATGGCCCAACCACAGCCTGATTTTCCCCAGCTCGGTCATCATCATCTCGCTGGTGCAGCTAAGCAAGTTAACAGAGTACCGAATACCGGCATGCCTGTGGTCAACGTGGTCAACTTGAATGTCACTGCCCAATATATCACTGCCCAACATACACAACAATTCCAGGAGATCATTACTCGCTTAGATGCTATCCGGGCAGGGATAAATAATATCCAGGCATCCTTACAGGCAGGGATGAATAACATACAGGCAGGGATGAATAACATACAGGCTGGGATGAATAATATACTGGCAGGGTGTGTATTGTTTCACTCATTTGTCTGCGGCCGCTAGGTGATAACTCATCTTTTTTTGTGCAGTCAACAGCAAATCCCGACACAACCGGACAATGCCATTGCGCCTTTGGAGCACCTATTCGCTAACCTCCTGGTGGGCGAATAACTCACCAGTTTCCAACAAGAAACTATGGCTCAGTGGTAAGCTTGCCACTCTGAATGCCTATACACCTTGCAGCTGCTGATATGTACAGACGATGATCTTACTAGACTAAAATTGTCTGCAATGTGGTAATGGTACAATGGTTGACACGCGCTCGGTACAAGCCTCCCAAAATTTGTGTGACACGACTGCGGAAGGTGAATACGCAGACGAGAGTGTGATCACATCACGACTCGGCGAGGCAGTTGACGAGACGTCGCCTAGTATGTACAGCTCATTTGCGCTGTCCCAGGCTGACTGTGCCTCGATGTAAGCGTTGGGCCCGGCATGGGCAGCCGAAAAAGATAGACCCGGTTTTCTCAAAAGCCGGTATAGGTCTACCAGGAGAGGAAATCGGTAAAAGTTTCTCCTCGAGCAAAAGTATTGCTATTATCGATGTGCCGTGTTCAGTTTGGACTAGGCCTCGACATGAGTAAGCGGGGAAGAACCGGAAATCCGGGAACCCCTGGTGAGAGCGATGTTGTTCTCCGTTGGCCATGCATCGAGCGCTACTCGGTACAGCTACGTCAATGTTGTGGCCTCTGAAAACCCATTCTAGGCCTCCTTGTCATGTCGCACTGTCCACATACAGGTTATGACCCCGGTAAAACAAGCAACTCACGGAAAGATTCATCAACGCCGCGCGCGGCGCCACGATGACGTCGTTGTATCAAGATTAGGGTCCACTTAAAACGTAGGCGGGACCAGTCTCACAGAATGTGAGGTGGCAGAAGGGGCTCCGCATTGGGTCATCCCCGAGAATTCTTTGACCTGCGAATGTCAGTTCGCTAGCTAGCTAAAAACAGTCGTAGGTGCAAGCGTCTTACCGTTCCGGTGCATGGCCCTGGTCGAGGCCTGATCCTTAGGAATAGGGGTGCTGACTCGTTTCACGGCCAGGAATGTGGGGCCTCGTGGGCTGTATGGGGAATTGAGTTTACACGCCTGCCTCAAATATTAATAGTCTTGACTATTTTGCGTGTGAAAATCAGAAGTTGGCACAACTGGATCGTATCCGATGGCCATCACTCGAAGAAGCAGAGATTAGAGGCCCCACCTTGGACGAGTTTGGACAAGAGTTTGGAGGGTGTCAACTGTGATTAGCTTTCTCAGGTACGGATAAAGTACCTCAAAAAGCTAATCACAGATGACACCCTCCAATAGTAGATTTCTCAGGAACTGAACGGATAAGACACTACTTACGAGAAGCTTAGTGCCTTCTAACAGAAGAGCCACCACCAGAAGCCAGGTAGTAATGCGTTGACATCTGTGAGGTCATGGGACACTGGCATGCTGACTCGGAGATGGGAATTTTAGGGCCGTACCTCGAGATGCCATCAGCTTTTTGGGAACAAACTTCGGCGCAGCATAAGCCAATGTGTACAAAAGTGTTGACTTTGGGACTTGCTTTGGGGGCTCCAAGGCTTCAATGGCTTTGAGTAGCATATCATAGGACCTTTCCCTGGTGAGCGCGAAAGGCAAGCCATGACCCAAACAGCACGCGTGAGCAGCGTCCAAAGCCCAGATAGTGAACGACCAATGGCCGATATCCAAAATCACACAGGGGTATGGAGAAAAAAACCGCGTCGTGTGACGCTTTCCCGCGCATATGTCTAGGTCTGGGTCTCGGAGAAGTTGTGAAAAGTTGTGAAAAGTAGGAGTGCTGCGGTCACAGGCTACCACCTTGCATGCAGGAACAATTAAAGCGAGAAGCAGCGGACAGGCCACGGGTTGTACTGATCTAGAGATAAGTCAGATGGGGGTGTGTGCGGAGCGACGTTTACAGTAATGCGCTCGCGAACCCTCTTCACCCCTCGCCGGAGCTTGGTTCCTCAGCGGCAATCTCGACGATGGTGCGAAGAGCGCGGAAAGATCGATGCTTTATGCAGTCAGATCTCGTCAGCGCGCGGTTGACCGTCATGTTGGACAGATAGTACAAACACCACACGCATCTCGTTTTCGCTCTTCAAGTTGACTACCTGATCCCACTAGCGCATTTGCGGTGTCTCATCGGCGTTCAGCTTGCCAGTGTTCTGCACTGCTTGGCGGAACGTCCAAATGGTTTGTTTGCGTCACAAAGGTCTTAATGAAAAACGCTATTACATATTCTTACACATAACATCGGTTTACAAGTGGGAAACTTCGAGCAGCGAAGCTCAGAGACACTAGGATGAGTACACCCCTTGCAGGAGGCTTACTACTTCGCCGTAAATGTCAGTCTTTCCGCCCAGCGCACGCTCGGCTACAGTGGGAAGGTCTTCTTGTGGCACCCCGTACTGATCAAGAGTTGTTTTCAGGCCGAGATCGTTCACGAGCCTAAAATTATAAATGTGAATCAAGGGTCAAATGAGCCAAGTAAAGTGGAGCCTACCCGTCGATGAGTTCACTAAGCCTAAGCACATCGCCTTCAAGCGACCCAGTCGTTGGCTGATGAAGTTGGTACAAAGCACCTGCGAGCCATTGCTTGTCCTCTTCGGATGCAATCCTGGCTTTCAGTCGGACGGTCGGAGCCAGCGTTACGCACTGAACACAAAGTTCAGAATCATACACCTCTTTTCTGGTCCGAGTACATCTTACCGAAGTGAAACCATGTGGTATGCTATATGTTGCACCGAGTTTGTGCCCAAGGGCGTGGGACAACCCAATAGCGCTGGAGAGAAAGCTTAGGAGTGGAACACACTTGGCAGGTCGACGATGATCACCTGTACTTCTCCATGCGCGCCGGCCAGAGGCTCATCCACGCTGCCATCTGCAGCTTCTGCCGTACGTGGATATCATTAGGGTCGGCCTTTGATATTGGCAGATATTTGAACAGATCCACAATGGCCGCATGGCAGAGGATCTTCACTGGCGGTACCACGAACGGGCGATACAACGACTCGACAGCATGGTCCAGAGCGCGAATTCCAGTGGAAAGCCTATAAGTTACTCTCGATGTGTCATGACGTCCCGCGCGTGTAGGAAAGCACCCACCATAGCCTTTCTGGGGTGGGAAGCGTGAGTTCCGCGTCGAGGATGATGCCGGCAGGAGCAAGATAAGGCGAGTTCACGTTCGCCTTGTGACCACTCTCATCGGTATATCCTGCGCCGATCTTTTCGCGAAATCAGGGTCATGGCTGAAACACGATCTACGGACGACGAGAGGGACCTCCTCGTACCGAATACTCCGCGGCGCTGAGCGTTGTGGGAATAGCGATCTGACGAGGGAATTCCCCGCCGCGCTCCTGTTGCACAAAGTAGATGATGGCCTTGGAGGCGTCGATCGGTGAACCGCCGCCGATTGAAACGATGATGTCTGCGCCGGACTTCTTGAATAGGTCCGCGCCAGCACGAATTCCAGCAATGGGAGTGTGTTGTCCGATGTTATAGAAAGTATCCGCATATCGGTTCTGCTCACGCAGGATGCCCTCTACCTTCTTCACAACGTCCGTCTGCGCATAGTTAGTGAGAGAACTGCCCAAAATGAGATGCGTCGAACATACCTTTGTATAAAGACTCTGCCCAGTGACAACCAGGGCTTTCGAGGCTCCCAAGTCGCCGAGTAGCTTCGGAAGGGCAGTCGAGACACTCCCAGGGCCATAGTACAGCCCTTCGAGGGTATGGGTCCAGGCATAGTACCCGCTTAAGTCTGTCTGTCCAGGTGCTGGCGTTGGCATGGCTAATACTTTATGGATTGGTGAACTTGAAGTAACAGTGAACGCTCTATACGGGAGGGTGTCCTAATATATGGTCTGCTATATGACTCGGAGCGACTTGGAATACGATGACAAACATAAACGGGGAACTTCGGCGACTTTGCGACTTCGGTGTCAGGCCGAAGCGATGTCTAATACTGCTCACCTCATCGAAATCTGGGGACCACAAAACCTACCTCTCACGACGGCGACTCGGATGACCATCACGGCGCCACCCCGCCTGCAGGAGACCTCGTCGTCAATCAAAATGATACAGTAATGATCACTGAGATCGGTGATCGCAACAAAGTGATTGACTGTCAGTTGTTAAGCGCGAGCGCCGGGAAATTGAAAACTGATGGAATATATTCGTGCGAAGACGAGAATACATGACTCTAGGGGCGGTACTCTAATCCATTTGAAGCAACGCAGCATAATCGTCAAGCCGTGGTAAAGGAAACAGACGGTCTAGCAGGCTGCCGCTGAGCCTAACAGTGCCAGCATAGGTTAGCACTGTTTGCCGGCAGTGTTCCATGCTCTCATGCTCTGTCACCCAAGCGGTCTTATCGTGCCTATCGTTCATAGGCTGGTCGGGGTGTCAATGTGATATATACTTGTATCAGCCGATTATCCCCGACCTTCACATCCCTCATGAGCTTGGGTTCTGGTTCCCCGAGTGACGTAGTCGACCTTGCGCCGTTCGCCAGAGCGCATCCCTTCAGGTTGACCGAACCCCCAAACAAAAATTGGAAAGTCGGAGAGGGACTGCCGGAAACACCACTAGGGCAAGACTGGAAAGCAGACGAGGAACTAGGATGGAAGACATGGGAGATGGCAAAGACATCGGCCGCGTGAGCATCGCCCGCACGTTCCTTGATCGTATAGGTATACTTACCTTTGGATTCAGGGATGCGACCCAGATACTCAGTAGCACCGTGATTCCACGGCCGATTGCATTCGTGTCTACATTGTCAGCTGAAAACAGTCCAAATCTTGCGCCATTCAGGTATGGTATACGCCTCGTGCGTGCCACGATTTTTATCGATGACGCGTTTCGATAGTTTTTTTCAAGTGGCGAGTGATGAAAAGGCTGCGCCGTGATTCCGTTCCTCATGATGGTTTGAATTGGCAGGTAGCCTACAACCCCCCAATCATCAGCGTCTCGTTCAGGCTTTCTCCTCGGCAACCCAAGAACACGCGAGACAACATTCTTGCCACAAAGGAATTTGTAGTCAACTTGATCAGCGAACCATTTGTCGAAGCCGCCAACGAAGCATCTGTTGAAGCTCCCGCAGATATCAGCGAGTGGGACGTGTCCGGCCTAACCCAGATACCCAGTGTAAGGAAACGACTTTTTTCGGTTGTAAACTAGCCGACCAACAAGGTTATCGGTAGGTGCACGTCAAGCCAGCGCGTGTGAAGGAGAGCGCGGTGAGTCTGGAATGCGAGGTATGGAACCGACTAGTTGATTTGTACGTACGAATGGATGCACTGACATGACGCCCACCAGCTGTTCCAGTCGCAGGATATCTTTCCTGATGGGAGCACGATACCTTCCGCGACGCTTGTTCTCGGTCGAGTGAGATACGTACACGTCCGCAATTCTGTTCTGCAACCTGACGGACTGCGGGCCAACCCGGCAAAGCTGCGGCCGGTATCAAGAATCAGTGGTCTGACTTACGCAAGACTTGGAGAGGGGTTTAATCTCCAGAGACCCGAATGGAGTGATGTCAAGCGAGTTCTCGAAGCCAAATGAATAACGTGGAGGGGGAGGGGGGAAATATCGGGTTCGGTTATCAGATGTGCAGAGATAGTATCGCAATTTTGGCAGTAGCAGATACTTGATGAGGAGAGAAGAGCGCCTGGCCATGACGAAGCGACCGACGTGGGAGTCCCTGGCACATGCACACAAGTCACACACATAGACCGAACCGGAAATGAAAGGATTCCAATGTTTCGGCGGTGTTCATAGTAAGTCCAGTGGGCCATTAGGAGAGAGTTGAAGCTGTGCGGCGGGCAATGAGTCGTGTAGAGTGAGTCGGAGCCTCATGTCTTCGTGCAGGCAGACTGACAACTGAAATCAAATCTGCCACGTGCTCTCGTCAGTCTACCATGCCTTCGCGTTCGAAAGATATACTTCGACGCTAACCGCTCTTTGTTTCCAGCCCTCTTTTGATAACTCTTTTTTCCCGTATTTTTTGGTCTGCCAACTCAATTTCCGCCTGTTCCGGCCCTTCATATAGAGAACCCTACAAGGCCACTTGCACCGCTCAACCGCTTTCCTCGCTTCTCTCTCTATCCCTCATTTTCGCTGCGGCCCTTCGAGTCATGGAGCCATCAACTCCAGCCGAACAACGCGCCTTTGCTGTCGCCAAACTCAAACGCGCTGCCTCTCTTCCTCGTATGAAAGACGGTCGAAGACCACCTATGCATGTTGAAGCCGTCAGCGAGGGGGAAAGGTCACAACTGGATCGCCAGGAATTGGGCGCGGATGTCCAGATGAGTGACGACAGCCCAATGATGTCTGAAACTCACGATACTCGTCAAAACCGGGTAGAGCCAGAACCTGACGTCGAGACGGAATATAGCGAAGCCAAGGTCGACGATCCCAAGACCGAAGAAGAACCAATCATTTCGCCCCCCGCAACCCCCCTACTACCGGAAGATACCCCGACAAAGTCGAGGCGTCGTTCGCGCTCTCGTTCAAGGGGGCGAAGCTCCAAGGACTTCAAAGGCAAACCCAAGGCAACTCAGTCTCCTCAGTCTCCCCGCCCCCAAAATGCCGCTGTGTCTGCGAATGATTCCTCACCTGACGAAGGTCCTATTTCTTCTGCTCCTCAACCCAATACCTTCGCCTCTCCCCCCCTAATATCCCCAATACCCGCTCATTTCGCCTTGCTCCAAGCGCAGCGTATACTCGCGTCCCCGGAACCTGGAATAATATATCCCGGAACTTCTCCGCCAACGCCCATGCTCCCTACTCTCCAAGACCTTCAGCGTGGACTGTTCCGCTCAAACAGCGCCGCAGCGCGTTTGATAGCCTTGCAACAACTGGCTGGGCCTGACACTTATGATCACTCACATGCATCGCCACCTGTCACACCGCCACCTCTTCCTAAATTAGCTCGTTGGAACACTGTGGGCGGGAGTGGAGGCGAGCGTGTCGCTGCCCGCAAGGTCATGATGCGTCATATCGGCAAGCGCCTGAAAGAGGCCGAGGCAGACCAGACTAGTGGAGGTGAGGACCCTCAACCCGCAATACCAGTGCGTCGTAAACGACGTTCAAAACGTACTTCAGCGAGGTCGACCGTTGTCGACGATCGTGATCCACCTACGGCTGCTTCTCCGACTACCCCTGTGTTTGTATTTCCACCTCCAGCTTTACCTCCACCCACTCCTGAGCCGGCACACGACAATGGTGATCCCCGCTCCCTTTCTGTACAGAGTCCAACACCGAATCCAAGGAGCCCCAGCGTCGAGCGTAGTCGAGAAGATACTTTGGCTAAGCTGACAGGAGAATCACCGCCCGCAACAACATACTATGAGACTCCGTTGGACTGGCGAGGTGTGGTGGTTGAGGAGGAAGATGACGCTCCCGATCCCGATCACCGTCAAGCCTCCCCTATCCCACGTTTGGTGGCGTACAATGGCCGCTCTGATACTCCTCAAGCTTCCGTTCGACCACCTCACGCTCCGGGCTCTCCATCAAACGCTTCGGCAGAGTTGGGAGACTCCGGCGTTTCCGAATATTTGTCGGAGTCTGCTCAGGAGCATCAAGACGCGTTCCCAACCTCACCATTTGCTACACCTCTACGTGAGAGGCAAGGGCCTGATGAAGAGGAAGAGGATTCTCGTCCCGAAAACGAAACTGCAAGGCGTCCGCCCTGGAGCGATGCCTATGACCGTGAGATTAGTTGGGTGGCTGAACTAGGTCAGTTTAATGTAGTCGCGTACCTTTCAAGTTGCTTACAACGCCTACTCCCAACAGTTCCTGCAACAGTTCCAGAGCGCATCCCCGTTCACGACGACAACGATTATGATGACACAGATGACACAGACGAGCCGAAGGGCCATCTGACCACTTCACTGCCTCAGTCGGATCCTGAGGAGCATGAGCACGAAGACGATGACGAATCTTTGCCGCGTGCGTCTACACATTCCGCGCATTCGAAGGACCTTGTGGTAGACATCGAAACCTCCCCCGGACCACCTAATCCTTCCCATATACCGCCATCTCCGTCGTCTGCCATCGCTCTTCACAGACACTTCAGCGATGATTCTCGTCTCTTCCCGGCCCGTCTTTCGTTGTCATCACCTAGTCAACCTGAACTCTCCTCTCCAAACCCATATCAAGAATGGGAGGAGTCTCTGCGGGTGATTGTCACTGACTCGACGCCAAAGAAAAATGGAGATGGCTCCCGGCGCGGATGGGAAAAGTTCAAAGACTTTGTTCGACCAGGTTCAAGTAACGGGAGGCGGTCACGGACGAACAGCATCAGGGAGCGCGCGAACAACACTGATTCTAGTACAAGCAGGGAGAGCGGTGCAAGCATAACAACTCCCTCCAAACCGGACAAAGGTAATTGAGAGCAACTTTTAGTTCCGACGCGTTCACCTGACCGATTATGGCTAGAGCCCGCTTCCTCATACTTTCCAAGCTCCCCTGGCGCCGTGTCCCCTGTGCCTCCGGCGTCCAGCGAAACTTTACTCAAGTATGGAGGTGACGCCAAACTATTCCCTTTCCCGGGTATTTTCCCAGGCGTGAAAAGACTGGAAGAAGAGCGACGTACTCGTGTTGGCGGTCTATCACTCAACGCCTCTTCCCCTGACATCGCGTCGCCTCCAACCCTAGATGAATTCTCCGCCATAAGTTCGGGTTCTGCGTCCTCACGTACTCCTCAAGCTTCTCCAGAATTTTCTCGAGATCGGAAGTTGTCGCACCAGGCCTCCGACACGCGCCTTTTCCAGAAGTTCAATTCGGGGAATACTCCACCGGCGTTGTCATCACCGTCCACATCTACAACCCCGCCAGACCTCACCTCCCCACCCACCCCCAACAATTCTGGATGGCTTGGCGGAAAATTACCCACCAACCGTGAGGGCGTCAAAAAGTGGCTGATTACCAAGGGATTGTTCCCTTCTCAGTCCTCGCAGTCTGCATATCCTGGCCTTCAGCAGCCAATTTTGGGTCCTGTTGTTACCTCACAGTCGGGATCAACGGATGTGAGCAGAAAGCCATCGCTATCCGATCTGTTTGATGCCCGGAAAGACAGCGAACTTATGACAGACATGTCGAGAACGCCTACCACCATCAATGAGAATACACCACAAATCGGGGCATCTCAAAACGGCCACGAGGCCGAGGGACGAGCGTTTTCTCCTGAGGGGTCATCCACACCAGAAACGCCAGCCTACGACAAGCAACCCTACGACACTCCGCATGTCCTCGCTTCGAATGGAGACGCCCAATCTGAAACGTATCCCACCCAGTCCATGTCGCCTGCCCCAGACCCTAATTCCTCCGCTACCCCCGATCCGACGTCATCGTTAGACGATTACGCCAGCCAATCCTCGCCTTCGTCCACATCACCGGAACGCTTTTTAGAACCAACGACTTCGCGCACGCCAGGAACGATGATACTTGAGCGACTGGATGAAATCCTTGGACACGGGTCGCGTGGTTCAGATGGCTCTCCCTTTGTCGACGATCCGCCGAGAAAGTTGCTTCTATCCTCACAAGTGCTCCAGGTCGCCAACTCGAATACAGTGAAGGACCGCTTCCTGTTTTTGTTCAACGACATCCTTGTGATTGCCAAGCCGGTTACGCATGACTACGACGCACTCTTAGACACGAGCAAACCCTCGCCCTTGGATCGGAAGTTCATCGTGAAGAGCGTCGCTCAGCTGCGCGACGTTCGATTTACGGCCGACAGAGACGACCTTCCACTTGGCTCATTCGCGTCTATCAGCCGAAATCCACTTGTCAGGACTTTTGTCGTCCAGTTCGCGAAGGACACGGATCACGCGATCGCCCAGTTCTTCGAGAAATCTGGAACACGCGACGACCCGACGGTGCTTGGCCAGCTGCTATTCAGGATACTGGATCTTGACAGGGCAAAGCTGGGCGATTATCTGTCACGGAGAACGTCGAAGGTCGTACTCAAGGCATTTATCGGGAGCTTTGACTTCGGCGGGGTTCGGATCGATAAGGCGCTTCGTGTGTTCCTTCAGTCGCTTCACCTCGCTCCTTCGAGGTACTCCAACCCTCTCGAATATGTCTCGGACTCTTTCGCCAGCCGCTGGTACGATGCGAACACCGATCTCGTCGCATATGACAAGGATCTTGCCCTCAGGCTTGTCCGCGCGGTGATCCAGCTGAATGGCGTTCTTTATGGGGGCGTCGTACAGGACCCGTGGGACCACGTGCAAATCAAGCGGAACGTAACAAGCCGCGATTTTATCGATGCGTTCCGGCGATACGACCCACGGTGTCTCGTCCCTGATGAACTACTGGACAGAATCCACGCATCCATTAGGCGAGAGCCGCTTTCACAAGCTCGCAACCCTGCACACTCGACGGCGCCAGATCAGCTCATCGTACTGAAGCGCCCGATTCCGTCACGCCTCACTTACCGCATGCAGTCGGAGCCCATCATCGTGCGCATCCCTCAGGTGGACCCCTCGCTCACCATCCATCTGCACGGCAACGAGCTCATCTTTGACCCGCCCTACCTCTCATTCACGCGTTCCGCCGAGGCGTCTTTCCGCATCACCGGCACGGGTCTTGGTCTCAAGACAGTATCGTTCTCTCGTTCGGGGCCAAGTGCATTGCTGTATACGGGCCTTCCGTTGAGCAGTCCAATCGTGATCGAGCGGAGCTTTATGCGCAATACGTTCCAACTTGCGTTTGTGAACCACGAAGGCTCGAAGCGCCGATACATGTTCAGTGTCGACGACCCGGTCATGCGATACAACTGGACCGTTTCTCTAAAACGCCAGATCGACATCGTCAGTGCGGGTCAACAGGCGCAGGCAGTAGGGTCCAGTCCGTTCCATCGGGCAGCAGAGCAGATTGCGTTCCGCGTGCTACAGGAGACACTGATACCGCCTCTGTCGACGAACCGGGGCATCCCTCCATTCGCTAGCCAGTACTTCCCAACACAGGCCCCCGTTCAGCCGCTTTCGCCCCGACGTAATACCCGTCCGTATGCGAACGGAAAAGAGACACCGCCACTCCCGCATCACGTACGGTCAAAGTCGCGTAGCCAGGTGTACCACCGCCATGGACCAGGGAAGCTCGAACACCAGCAGCTCGACCTGCTACTTTCACCGAACGGCGGCGACGGCACGGACTCGCCCGAGACGGACGCAGAGGATGCTTCGCCGCCGGAAGGAGGCTCTCGCTTGTTGGGAGGCAAAGAGCTCGAGATGATTTGCCAGCAAAACAGCGCGATTGTGTTGGTACTTGCGTCATCACAGAGCGAGCTTGTGCACAGACCGACACCTTCACCGGCTCCTCTGCGCCCCGCGATCCCTGTTCAATAACTCTTATGACTTTTTTTTGTATACTCACGTGGGTCGTCGTCTTCATTCCTGCTGTCCACGTTTCGCTGACGGCAGATTTAGGTTATGTTGATGGTCTCTTCCGTATTTCGCCGTATTTTGCCTTTTGACGGTCTCTCGCTCGTACACTCGCTCTAGTACTCCCACGTTTTTGCCACGCTATGGGCCCCATGTCAACCTTTTTGACGATATAATTGTTGTTGACGTATTTAATGTTTCCCTGTTTCTCCGTTTTCTCCATGTAATCGAGTTGTCACGGGGTCCCGACTGATAACTCCGAGGGGCTCACTTCACACCCACACAAACTATGAATCATCTGTGAACTAAACTGTAATTATAGTCTGTTCTGTCCTCACGACGAGAATACAACTCCCCGTGCTTGTGTGCCTCCGTCCCGAACAACTGTCTACTATAGGCGCCGACCGATGGCGTCCCTCCCCACGATGATTTTAGGCTTTCGCTTGAGCTACCACGTCCGCCGACCCGTCCCACCCTTACGTTGTTCCCACAACTCCCTCTTGCGACTTTCGCACACACCTCTTTCACTTCTGCATAGATACCACAGGTCAGAAGGTATGCGGCGGCAGATACACGGAAACGGCGTGGATAAAGGGAAGCATCCAGAAAGCGAACACCGCAGTAACCGCACACAACCGACCTCCCACTCACATTCCCATGGGATTTTGGGAGGACACTCACACTCGCACGAACATGGCGATCATGATCACGGCGGCGGGCTGATCGAAACGCTTGAGAGCGGAGGTGCGCATCCTCGCCTCTGCATGCATCATTCCATTCATTCCATTATTCGACCTGCACCCTCCCCTATCTTTCTTTCGACCGAAAAGGTGACCGAGGCAGTCGTGTAACGCTCATCGGACTTGGCGCAAACATCCTCCTTACAAGCGCGAAGGGCGCAGCGGGGTGGTCCATGAACTCCGCAGCACTGCTCGCTGATGCTGGCCATTCCCTCAGCGGTAAGCAACAATATTTATTCGGCTCCTTTGTTCCGGAGGGAGAAAGAGCGGTGTATGCCGCCCGGCTTGACGTGGTCGGATCCACATCGGAACACCCCCTTCATTCTCACGTGTTAACTAACACGATCTTCCCCTCAGACCTTTTGGGCGATTTCGTCGTCCTGTTTGCGTGGCGCCTCTCGCGCCGCCCCCCCAGCCGCCGATACCCATTCGGCCTCGCCAAGTTCGAGACGGTCGGCACGGGCCTGGTCGCCCTCCTGCTCATCGGCGGCGCCCTCGGCATCTGCGCGCATTCGCTCTCGCTGCTCCTCTCGGTGCTTTCGGAGACCGCCTCGTCGGTCGCCGCGGGCCCGTTGCAGACGGCGCTGATCAACGTCACCGAGGCCGCGCACCACATCCCCGCCATCGGCCAGTTCGCGCACTCGCACGCCCATCATCACGCGCACGCGCTCGACCTGAACGCGGCGTGGTTCGCCGCGGTCAGCGTGGCGTCCAAGGAGTGGCTGTTCCGCATCACGCGCACGGTCGCGGAGCAGGAGAGCAGTCCGGTGCTGCTCGCGAATGCGTACCATCACCGGAGCGACGCGTATTCTAGCTTCGTTGCGCTCGTTGCGATCCTGGGTAGCGGTTTGTTCCCTACGCTGCCGCTGGACCCCATTGGAGGTGCGTGTTGTCAACCACCCTTTTCATTTTTTTTTCGCTCTTTTGACGATGGCTCTCGTCGGGACAGGCCTTATTGTTTCCTTCGTCATCTTCGGACAGGGCCTCTCGGTACTCAAGGGCGCCTTTTGGGAAATGACAGATGCCAGCGTTTCCAGTTCTGTTTTACAGTCCCTTTCTCGTCCTTTGAACAGACTTGTCGAAGATCCGCGTTGGTCGACTTGCCTCCTCCATGTACACGATATCCGTGCGCGCCGGGCGGGCGCGCAACTTTTTGTCGACTTCTCCGCAGGAGTCCCAGAGTACGTGACCGCTTTCAAGTTGGATCAGCTGGAGAAGGAGATGGTCGCTGCATTGAAGGCAGAGAGGAAGGACGTCAAGGAGGTGCATGTGCGCTTCGAGGTTGTCTCTGAGGCCACCGAGCAAGAAGGAAATCGGTAGTGTCGTGTGACCTGGGGCCGGGTTGTAACGGCGATGGATCCCTAGCAATTGGGCTCTGTCCTCCGTGCTGCCCGCTTGATCCCTGTCTTACTTTAATACATTTATTCGGATTATTTCAATTCTCTCGATTTTTTTTTCAAGTATTCTATGTTAACACTGCGTGGTGAAAATGGAGTGGTACTGTATTTATCACTATCATAGAGATATGATTCCTGCCAGTGCCCAGGTCCCCACATGATTGTCTTGGCCCAATGTCTGCCCCGTGCTTCACTGGCTCTTAATCATTCGGGCTGCTGCTTTTACCTGGAGTAACTTCAATTAGATTACTTCTTCCAATGCTCGTCTATTTTACCTGGGATTGAAATTGAGGCCTAGAGCGGACCGAACCGTGAGACCTCTTGCTCTGCTTGTATTGATACTGTCATAGCGCGAGTACTCGGAGGACCAAGATTGACGCACCAGTCGAGGATATCAGAATTGAGTACTTCACCCCAACTTTCTCGGTTCATCGGTGGCATGGGTCATAGCAAACCCCAAGCTTGCCCTGTTCAGGACCCTTTTCCCAGTCGGGATGAGAACGACACTCACTCGCATTCAGTTGAACACACTATAGGCGATGTCTCGCTACCACCTTGTGATGTGATTACACTGTCGTCTGCGTGTTCACCTTCTTCCGTAGTTGTCATACAAGGCTTGTAATGAACGCATGTCATTCTTTGTACCATTATCACATTGTAGAATATAGTGTCTAGTAAAATCTGTACATTTGTCGTTGTACTGCAGGACGGGCAAGCGTGTACGTCACTAATCTGCGTATGCCGTGATGGCACAGCCAAGAAAGTCTATAATTTGTTGCTGACGTTCTCTCAAAGGGACATCGTGCAGAGCCGGGAGCCCAAGAGCTTGGGAAACAACTTGCGCATTGGTGGCTGCCAGTGCAAGGTATGTGAGCACCGAGTCTAAAGCATCCAGTGATGGGTATACCACTGAGCTCGAGTAGGTCCTGCTTTCTTTTTGGGAACTGAGGAGTTATTTGCACACCCTGAGGGTATCGAATAGGTGCTTGCAGAGATGCCGTGGCATTAGCCAGGTGCATTGGGATCTGCTGTTGGCTGCACAACAAAAAAGATAATTGATAGGCCATCACCCAGTGGCCATACACAATACATACCTTGCCTCCAAAGCATCTAGGCGGGCGGTGACTGCATCGATGGCCTGCTGGTTTTGCTGTGTGTATTGGGCAATGGAATTCCACAAGTCGGCGAATAAGTTTGGTATTCTGTGAAATTGCTCGGCTATACCATAAAAGGATTGGGCAATCAAGTGGAAATTAGGCTGTGGTTGGGCCATGGTTGTAGTAAAGGTTGTAGTAAACGCACGAAGGAGTGTGAAGTGAAGTATGTGCCACCCCTGTCCAAAGATGGTAGATCCATTCTCGAATTGGCGGCTACGTAACGTGACTAGGCGTACCACAACGTCTGCGTAGAACTTGATCGCCCACAAGGTGTACGCCGTCAAGCTCATCTCATTGTTACAACCTTGGGCCTTGGATTAGATCTCCGGGTTTCATACGTGGTCCATGACGCTATGCCTTCCAACGCGGGTCATCTCTGTCTGCCAGTGCCCAAGTATGGACGGAACCGGCGAGTGGCTGCCACCCATCCGACTATTCCCTGCCGTGGAGACGATGCATGTGAATGGGGCAATGCATATTGCTTCTGCGCTCAAAGACATCGCTGAGATGGCCACCGAAGTGTTGCCAGCGCCCCACTTGCTATGCTTAGAAGATGACGAGACGACGACCACGACTGCGACGCCATCAATGGCTTCGGCTACGTCTACGACAACTACTACGACGACTTCGAGCCAGTGGGATCCACTAAGTGGTTCCCCTCTTGGCGCCAGCACTCTGGTCGCCCCAGTGTGTCAACCCAGCTACCTGAAATCTTTACGCCCTGAAAGTCTCTCGAGTCCGAGCCCCCGTTTTCAGAAGATCCCTACACTTCGACCGGCGGAAATGAGGCCGGAACGTTTCATTACTCATGTTAGACGGTAGCAAGTTGGACAGTAGGTGAGAGGGTGAAATGTGTACCGTGTTACGGCGCACACGCTGCTTCCATGAGGGAGCCTGATTTTACCATATCACAAGCTGCACTTGAACTTCCTCGCTCCCCTCACTCTATAACTGACATTTCAGCACATTCTGGTGGATATCGCAATGCCCAGACGCACAAGGCGCAGAGGTGACCCCGAACGAGGAGAACGGCTATCTCTTGGTGGGCCTTAGATCGCCTCTTTTCCGACAGGTATTGACGACCCAAAAGGTGGGTTAGGGGAAGAGGCGCAGTCTGGGAATCTCGGAAGATGTTCGGAACCTAGTACGTATTTTGGTCACTGGGTGGTGCATGGATATCTGACGAGTGGGTGGTATGTTGTAGATTCAGGAGGGAGAGCAATGCACAACTATCCAGATGGTCCATCTCTTTCAGGGACTCAAAGCGAGCGCAGAGATTTCGGTGATGGTGCCAATGCCCTCTGGTCTCTTTACGGCAAGGAGGCACAAACCCACGACGAAGCTCTGTTCCAGGGCCTGTTAGAGGATATGAATGGAATACCCACATTCGTGCGTGCATCTCCCTACTTTCGGCATAGACTTGAATTCAGTGTACCCACGGTTCCACAGGCCGGCTTGTTTGCTGCCGTTCTCACTTCCTTCCTCGTCGACAGTCTTCAGAATTTGCAACCGGATCCCGCCCAGCAATCGGTATATTATCACCAGCAATCGGTCGCGATGCTCGCCCAGATCTCACAGCAAATAGCATCTATCACCCCACAGGTCTCTGTCCCATCTACACCCCCACCGCCTTACCCAGCGTTCCACCCATCGGCTACAGACGTTCAAGTGAATGTTTTCTGGCTCATGGGTCTCGTACTCAGTTTGTCTGCAGCGCTTTTTGCAACTCTCGTCCAGCAGTGGGTTCGATCCTATATGCAGGTCTTCCAGCGGTACGATCACCCTCTGAAGCGAGCGCGGCTCCGACAATATTTTTTCGATGGCACCTGGTCAGTGCGGGCGCTAGCGTTATCGGCCACTTCGGCGATCCGCGTCTCGCTTTTCCTATTTTTTTTGGGCCTGAGCATTTCCATACTCGGTGTCAACACAACTATTGGCGCCTTGACGATCGTTTGTATCTGCACTTCTATTTCAATCTACCTGGGCATCATGCTTGTGACGCTCCGGAACCTGCAGTTGCCAGACAAGTCCCAGTTGTGGCCGACGTTCTTCTTGATGCAGATGTTCAAGCTACCCTATTTCGGTAATCGTTCTTTTAGCAAAAATATTACCTCCATGGGAATGGAAGCATTCCAAGAATGGCTAGTGATGGAGGAGACCAATGAACGCAAAGGCCGTGACGTGCGCGCCATCCGATGGTTGATCAATAGGACCGCGGTGAACGCCGAGATGGAACCGCTCGTGTTGGCGATCCCTGGCTCCTTCGACACCGAATGGGGCCAAGACGTTTGGAGAGAGGTCTCCTCTCATGCCGACGACACGTTAGAGCCTCTGACGGGTCCTTTGCCCGCTGGTAGCCAAGTCTCCCTTATGCCTCACCCCCCACATCCGCTAGGAGCCTCAGTTGACACAATTTCTCGATGCATGCGCTACCTTTTCGAGACCTGCAACAATCACAGTTATTTCGACAACGAGGAGGCAAGACGTAGGCGTATGCGCGCATGCGTTGAGGCCGCGGCGTCACTTGTATGCTGTATCGATTTCCAATTGGACCGGTTTGGAGAAGTTGGCAAGCTGGTCAATGAAATAGGCCACATTGAGAAGGTTAACTCACCGACGACCACATCCGATCCATCATTCATCATACGCTGGACATGCCTTTCACTCGTGGATATTCAGCGGATACTGGGCAGAAAACGGCTGCAGGTGCTCGCTAGGTACGCGATGAACGAACTGGCACACTTCCAATCGGAACACGGACAACCGGACGAGGCGAGAAGGGAGGGCCCTCAGAGCATCGACGAATGTCTCAAGACAGCATGGGAGTGTGTTGAGGATTTACGTCGAGCATTCGAGCCCTGGACCAAGAAGAGGACCAGGGAGCAAGTCGAAGAAATCCTACGAAACCACGAACGACAGATTTCAAAATTGGAGCACATTAAAGTCGAAGCCGATGGCATGAAGGATGTCGACCGGAAGATCTCTCTTTATCAAGATGCAATGGATAACGCTACTCACAGGTTGACGCGGCAACTTCCTGGTGTAACATTCGACGAGTCACACCGATCTGAATCGTTCCTGATAGGCGATGTTTTCAATACGCCAGTCACAGGTAGCACGCCAGGCATTCCCCAATTGATATTTCCCGGACAACAAGCTCAAGCGTTGGCCAGACTTGGCTTAAAGCTTGGTGAAGTCCTGGATGGGCGGGTTGCCGAGGGATACGAGGAAGTCCTTGAAAGCCTGAAATCCGTCGACCAAGTCCCGGTTTCGCTGCGCCAACCCAACGGCTTGATGAGACGGCAATTATGGCGTCTGCAAGATCTATGCGATGGCGGTGGTCTTGGGTTCACTGTTGAACTTTTCTTCCTCTCTCTGAGACAACTTTTATTGATACCTTCATTGCAAGGATCAAATAGCGTCTTCTACATCCGTACCTTCAAGATTATCACGTCCCACTGGATGAAGGGCAGGGAATCGCTTGGGACGCAATGTATCCTCCTTGATATCATTTGCGACCTGATTATCCGAGGCCGTGGGGTCTTCTCCGATTTTTCATGTCCAGAGTCGATCGCGACGAAGCTCCTTGACATGGCAGGCAATATGCTTCATGGGTATGTAGGCCCAGACGAACACATCCGCGATGCTGTGCGGGAGATTGAGAGCGCCGACCTAAACGAGCATATCCGCGATACTGTACAGGAGATCGAGAACGCCGGCTCGACCCGGATGGACAGGAGGGGGCTGCAGCACAGGGCATTGGCGGCTATTGCACGATCCCGTAGCAACCCAGAGTATCTTGATCCCGTTGTTGTCCATCCTGCACACTGCACAGTACGTACCGAATAGAGGTAGAGTCTAGAAAGAGGGCCGTCTTTATTTGAAGCCGTGTAGATACGCTATGGTAAAGATGTTCAGACACCGCGACCAGCCGATCTCATATCAAAATGTGTGTGTTCACGTTGACGTCGCGGTACAGCAGCATCAGCTTAAAAGTAAGAAATCCAAGTCCCACACACGACCAAACATTAGCCAGACTAAGTCCTGGCTGGAGTAAGGTACAGCGAACCAACACTGTTCGCGTGTGGTATATAGTCCGCTCCTCAAGCTTGAAGGTGAACCGTATCGCCCATAAGAAGCGCGCCGAGTATCGGCGATGCCCTCCCTAGCGCCTGCCGCACCGTTGCCGCTGCCACTGGACGACGAGGGGGTGACGCGTGCCGAGCCAGGGAATGGTCTTGCCTTGCGCGGTGGGGTTGACGCGCGACAGTGAGGTTGGTGTCGCGGCCGGACACGGCCGGACGGGACGGTTGTGATGGGCACGTAGAACTGCGCGTCAAGCGGCCCCCGGGATCCGTGCCAGTGATAATCGTCGGTGGGTGTCGGCAAGGGAGACGTCGAGGTTTCTGCAACCCATCGCGTTGACGACGAAAGAGCAGACGTTCGAGAGCGTCCTGCGGGGCAGCAGCGTGAGAGATTAGCTGGGGGAAATGGGGAGACACATCAGAAAAAGCCTCCTGTGCTAGCAAGGCCGATTACTGATAAATTTCGGTGTTGTCAAGGTCAGATCTAGAGTGACCATGGTCACCAATGGTCGGTCTGGGACCCTTTACCGGCGGACCAGGTCTGACCAAGGTCATGACAACACTGCTGATAATCACCAGTCTTATTCGGTCATCGCACATTGCTAACAGCAAGACCCAAAACCATAGGCCTCTCGTGCTCCCCGGCCTTTGCGGTAAACGGTGTCACTTTCCTTTTCGAGAGGAGAGCCACCTTTTTTCCTTTGTTGATTTGCTTAGTCATCGAAATCCTTTTTCGACCATCTTATATGATATGTACAGGATCTAGACGCACATACAAATCATACAATAAATAAATAAAAGCGCTTTCCAAAAAAAAAGGCCAAGCTCATCTCATAACCAACGAGAAACCTAACTCAACACTAACTCCAATACGGCTTGCACCGCTTTAGACTGCCATACCAGATTCCTGAGTACGGAAAACTGGTAAGGGTAGTAATAAACCCAATATAAAAGAGTTATAAAGTTAAGATCTCCGGGACACAGCGGAATCCCGGACCCCTTCTTCGTAGAACTAACGAGCTGAGAGATCAACTCTCCAATAGGCATGGCAAACCAATGAACCAGCATCTTCGGTATAGTAAACGAAATCCTGGACAGAAGAAATCCCACGAAGTACTGGCAATTCCATTTCAGTAGGTTGTACTTAATGTTCTTGCTTTTCCACTCGAATAAAAGTGCGTTGCCTACCCAGACTCGTAAGTATGCGCTCCTGATCCAGATCTACGGCGGCGCGGTGCACCTCGTCGTAGTAAGAGCACATACCCGTCTGCTCAATCTCCCAATCAGACATGCACGTATCCCCAACGTGATGCCACGTGCTGCACACCCCAAGCAAGTACCAGGGGATGAGTCTTTCGCTGAGGTCGCTCTTGTCAAGGGAAAGCCCCTTCACGCCATAGTTGCTGCCACTGCTCTTCTTGCAGTTCCCAGTGCCGAGGTGGTAATAAATCCCCCGGACCACGAGCGCCCAGTGTGTCGTGTCGGCATAGCCAGATGTGATGTCGCCGATCTTGTTGAGGGGTTTAGAGTTCAGCTCTCTCTTCACAAGAAAAATAGGGACAGAGTTCATGGGGACTGATGCACCGGTGTTGAGGGTGATAGTATGATAGTGGTAGCTTTGGATGCGGACGTGAGTGGGCTGGTTCACGACGGTGCAGCCATTAAATACAGCCGGGCATCTAGGCTAGAGCAAACATGGACTCACGGACGGTGATCTACCGCGAGGACCGTGCGTATATCAGAAGGGAACAAGGGATTGTTCAATGCGTCTTGATACGCCCATCGCGGATACATATGCCTCCAATCCCCGCGAATATAACTTAGATCGGAAGGGAATGCGGCCTAATGAGGACTGATTGATGCATCTTGTGATTTGACAGATGAATTCCATCAACCTACATATGTCCTCGCCTAATCCTCATGCAGGTCTCATGGTGTGACGGGAGAGAAAAGTGCAATCGTTGAGGTCAAAGTGAAGCCTCGCTCCCAGCTCGCTCCCATCACGCACTGTGACGGTCCTGGGGGGCAGCCGCTGGGCGGTACTGGGGTCGATCCCAACAGGACGTATCACATGATAGTGGCTGGACGTGAGGTCTCGTGACCGCGTCTCGACGCGTCAAATTTTAAATTGAAGGACAATTCCTGTTCCTACGAGACTAGTGATGCCAGAGGTGGAGATAATATTTTCCCCCGAACGGGGACCCCTTGGGTCCTTCCGCCTGATGGAACTTCCTCCAGATTTGTGTAAACTAATCGAATCATCTACTGGCAAACTCAAGTGCGTACCGACATGGCTCACGTATTTTAACGGTCTCTGAGGTATCAACTTAGGCTAGCGATAAAGGGCGGCGCGGATGACGATGCCGTATTGTGTACTTCGGAAAGGACGTACAATATTCGTTCGGTGGTTCTCTCGAACTCTATTCTGGTGATCTCTCCTCCTCCGGATGCCGACGGAAGTGGAGATCAAGTCATGATACAAGACAGCCTGAACGAGTTGCTCGAGCTCGTGCCGACTGTCCCAAGGCTCCATCGGTTAAACACCTTGCTCAAGGAGCACGAATGGGAGGAAGGGCACGAGGAAGAGGAAGAGAATGTTGGCGCGGTAGGCTTGGGGGTAGGCATTTTTTGGCACACGCCCTTCCGAAATATTGGACTCAGGAGGAGGGCCCTTTCTTCATCTAGGCGAAGCGGAAACGAATCACGGTCGATCAAGCTCGAGCGGAACTCCAAGCCAGCGAGCAGGAGCTCACGCAAGCACTCCAGGAGAAGCACATCCTTATCTTAGATGGCAGGTCCCGTCCTTCTCGCGGTATTCTCCCGCCAAGTTGAAACGCGCCTTTACCACCAGACGTCCTGCGCCCCTCTCTCTCCATCGTACCTACACAAGATCCTCGAGCTCCTTCTGATGCACCTCGTCTCGCTCTCCCAGCCACACGACGCAGCCTCCGTGCAGGAACTGTCCCAGCCCCTCGAGGACGAACACGAGGTAAAGCGCGAGGTGACCCTGCAGGTAATGCGCTGGTTTGGACAAGTCGACGTCGAAAACGTGTCGTGGAACGTGGACATCGAAAAGCTGGTGCGTCAGGTCGGCTTGGGCGTCCTGCGTCAGCACAAGGTTCGTATCTATCCCTCCAAAGCACAATGTATGTGACCCCCTTCTTGTTCCCCTTACCATCTTATAGAACGACCCGGTGTCGGAGGACGAATTCATGGCCAAGTGGAATACCGCCGTAGGCGACACGTTCACCTCGAGCACGTCCCTCCAATTGCTCACCGTGAGCACTATTTTGGTTCTCGCCCATCCGCGGTCCATTCATTCACCACCAGGGAAACTACCTTTGTGCCTCGTCGCCATTCTGCTCCAGCACGATGCTGTCCTACTTTCCTTGTGCAGGACTCCCAGTGGACCCTGTCGCACGCTTCTCAGATTTGTTCCTCACGCGCCCTCGTTGGAAGGCAGAAGACATCGTTCCGTACTTATTTGACATCGCGGTGGATAGTAAAGACCTTGACAAGCTCTTGCTCAGGTATGCACGGGCGCTGACAGATAAGGATGGTCTATGGTATACAGCACGCGCCAGATGAATTCATACTGATATGAAATGTCATCGATATACCATAATTAAACAGCACATGAGCTTGCGACGGACTCGCATACCCTTTCCTCGGCATTTCAATATCCCTCACAATAGAAGCTTCGCGTGCGACAGCCTTCGAAAAATGGATTGTTATCGATTGTTCATGTGCGAAGATCTACCCCTCCTATGTATTTTGAAGTTCTGGTTGCTTGTGACGCCTAGATCAGGTGCTCGAGACCGCCGTTGGCGCTGTTATATGAAACCTGTCAGGGCACGGATGTGTCGCAACTCAGTACTCAGTAGCCATTCTGTGACATCGCCAAGATCCGACTGTACAGCACAATACAGTGGCGATATGTCAGGCGTTGATGGGGCTTCTGAAATCAATACCTATTCCTATCGTTGTTCCTTAACCAAACCCAGGCGGAAAAATAGGGCTTAGTGAGATCAGAGAGTCGTTGGATGGCATCTCGTGCGTGCAAGAGGCATTCCCGAACTTGGCGTGATCCACCCAGTATTGAGCAACGTAAAATGCAAGAGGAAGGTTTTTGGTCGTGCGCTTATTCACGCTGCCGTCCAGTCACAGCTGAAGCAGAATAGAAAGGCAGGCGCGTGCGGTCATTAAATGGGCCGGCTCGAGAGGAATATGGAACCACGTGGGGTCCACTTATCAACCCTCGATCATTCGTTCGAAATACCTGGCTCTACCTGGCTCTGAGAGCATGCAGTTTGGGGTATCCGGGAAAACGCACGTTCCGCCTAGAAAAACATGCTACGAATGGGGAGGACTATTGCGTGCGACTGGTGCCGGTAATAGCCCGTGCTCGGGAAGGCAATTGTTGTATTTCTAAGGTATCCTTGGTACCTGAACGGCCTGAACACGCGTTGTACTTCTTCCGACTTGTAGACGTCACTTAATTTAACTTAGGCAACGCCATGACCCGTGCGGCCATGCGAGTTCTAGAAACCGTTCACGGAGATTCTAGTCGATAGGAACCCTTCTTGACGAGAGAGGTCGAAGTCGTGGACTTGAAAGTTATAGTTGTGCCAGCGATGGTTGTGTACGTGTCTTGTGTGTAGGTTAGTAATTGTAGGTTAGTAAGTGGACTGGAGTCTGGACACAACCTTGTGGACGACTTGTCAAATTCCCTCCGAACCAAGCGCTCTGGCTGAACCGCCTCAAAGGCGCGTTGAAGCGACAGTCTCGGGATACGATTACATTAACGACGAAGATGCAGGAAGAGTCGCTCATTTGACACCCGCAAATCGATGGGTCAAAATTGGGATCGGTCACATGATCACCTGTAGCGGCTTAACCATGCAATCTGATTTGCCGTCGCGTATAAACAACGTGGTACCAACTCCAACAAGGCCAAGCTTCGTATTGACTCTGCATGACGACAACCACCTTCAAAAACAGCAGCAAACTTCCATTGCACGAGGTAACATGACACAGTGGAGCGTGGCGAAGTGCCAGTGGTCGGGGTGTCGAGGTAAGCCCCGACCCATGCCGTATGCACGTCTCGAATTTCTTTTTTACACAATCGATGGCACTGTAACGGCAAGCGGTTCTCCGCTCATCAGATCCACAAACTTTTTTTTTTCTCAGGAAGAGGACGGAAGCCGCGATGGGATGGTGTCCCTACTACTCGTCGATCGATCTTGCCTCTCCCCCCATTGACACGCGTGTGTCCGAAAGCGACGCGTGTTTGCTTGTGCTCTTCTTCTATAACAGCGTTCCCCTCTCTCGTATATGGTGCGGTCAATTGGTCGATTATGTGGAAGATATTCGGTATACTGTCCAGATACTGGTACATATAACAACTATTGTATTTGAACATGACGTGGTAGAGGCCCACGCGAGGCGCATTCAAAGGTGTTCTGATCCGTACTGTATCTGTTCGTGTTGGCCCATACGTCCCGCATTCCGCGGGCTAAGGGATCAGTACTAGATGTTTGGAGCTCGCAGGCGTACGATCAAGTCCAACGTCGTCACGCATTTTACCTTTGCACCCGCTCGGTATGTGACCAATGCATAGATTCGAATCCGATCCGAGAACTCTTTACAGTACAGTACACATACGAAGAAACGAAATCAGACCGAAATCGATATAGTAAAGACCATCACCAAGCGAACACAGAAAAAGTAGGGATCGTCCGTGGCGCAAACACGCACATGCAGTGGGGGCCAGCGAAAGGAAGAAAAAAAGAGGGATACAGAAGGTATATATCTATTCATCTGCTATCAGAGTCCTGCGACCTGCGAGCTGTTGCCTGCTAACTTGTTCTTCCTCGACGAAAACGCCTTCTTCGACCTACTCGGGAGCTCTGCCCTGGCGATCGTGGCGAATTTGGGACCGAGCTCCTCCCCTGTCCTCAGACAATACTCCACCCTCGCCTGGAAAGCCGCTAATAGCTGCTTAGCCTTATACTTTCTCCATGCTGCCGAGCCTGGTGTCGTCTCGCAGCACGCCTTCGTTGCCGAATCGCTGTGACGCTTCATCGAATCTTGGCGGCCGAAATAGATCCCGCAACGCTCGCAGCACTTGATTTCGGCAGGGTGCTCTTCGCAATCTCTGCAATGGCGGCAAAAGCACGCCCAGGTCTTGAACCGCTCGGTAGGACACAGCCTGCACTTGAGTATGCTGACTACCCCGCGCTCCACGTCGGCCTGGGTGGCCTGGAGCAACAACTGCTGCCACACTGTCAACGTCTTCGGGATGGCGCGAGGACCTTCTGGGTCTTCGGCGATCTCCGGATCTCGTTGATCGATCTGCTGAGTGTCGTGTCGCGTCTCCTGCTCTCTCTCCTCAGTCCAAGACGGTTGTCCCTGCATAAGGGCTCCCACCGAACCCTGCGGAACACTAGGTCCCAACAAAGATTGGTGGTAAACTCCCCGTGCTGTCGTGGACGCGAGCCTCCCCACTCCGCGTCCCGCCGCCTTGGATTTATTATTAATCTTCTGTTGGGTCCTGATGGCAGGTGTACGGCGGGTCCTCTTCGTGGAACCCGCTGCCTCCAAGACCCCGTCTGTAGTTGGATTTACCCACTGCTGGGGTAATTCGTAGCTACTGCCATCATCATCATCAGGCCCCGCGGAGAGATTACGATAGGTTCCATACCTTTTTCTTCTTCGCTTCCCGAGCACCATCTCCGGGACCCCTACACCCCCTGTGCTTGTGTTCACCGTCGTCGATGACATGTCGACGGGTGTCACCATATCGAGATTGGTCTCAACATGACTAAGCGAGAGTATCGATATCAGAAGGATACTTCTCCGGTAAGCAGAAACACATACGTGTTCCCATAGTAGGTCGAGGCATGCTGCGTCTGCCTACTGAAGTCGATGCCGTCCCCAATGAACCAAGAAGGGGGTGTGCAGGCGGCTTGTTCCTGCTGGAGAACGTCGGTGAAAGCGAAGTTTGGGAGAGGGATAGCCGATGATGGAACCTGTAAAACCATAAGGAAGGCTCTTGCGTTGATGCATTGTACTCACGAACTGTGAGGCTGCTGCCTCATAGGTGGGGGAGGGGTGTCGCTGGTCCCCAGTGCTGTCACTCTGCGGTGACGTGACTGAACTGACATCTGTCAGTTCTTTTGACTGGTGAGTACAAGATGTTATGGAAGACGTGAGGTGGAGACATGCCTGGGGTGAGCGAGAGTGTAGAGCCCCACTCCTGTGGAATTATAAGGTGAGCTACATCATCAGCTGACTACCATCCATTGCGTGCTTACGGGTAGGCCGAAGAGAAAGTCGTTCATGTAGTCGATATTGGCGGGGAAGGGAGGCGCCGACATGGGGGCAGTCGCTGCGACTGGTGCCGCGGCGACTCGGAGATGGTCGAAGGTGGCACTATTTCCGGGTATGTCCCCAGCCATTATGGCAGTCCAGTCGAAATCCTATCTCAGATGTTAGCGAGTGGTTTCATCGTGGGGACACATATGCTCACAAGACCGCCTCCAAGCTGGGAGGCCGAAGTCGGCTCGGGGAGCGCGTCACCTAGCTCCCAAGCGAGGAGCGCGTCCAGGCCCTCGAAGTCGAAGTTGATTCCTTCAACCGGCTCGGGCCGGACGTACCCGGTGTGTTGAGCCCACTGCGCCATCGAGTCGTCCTCATTAGGAGCGTCTGGCATAGGTGAGAACTTGGGTGAGAATGCGTAGCTTTCGGGAGGGCTGGGGTAAAGGTCGGGAAAGACCATTGTGGTGGAATGTTGTCTGTGTGAGTGATTGTGGGATGTGAGCGGCTGATTTCTCGAGAGGAATTGCGGAGGGGCGTTGCGCTTTTATCGAGTTCCGGCCATCCCACAGAGGCGTCGCTTACATGTTTAGCGAAGGCGACCACAGCCAGGACCGCGCGTGACATTCACGCGGCCAGGCCGGGGGGTCGCCACTCCGCTTTGCCATAGCCATGTGTGGTCTTTTTAAAACTCCCCAATTCCTTTGTTCCTTTGCTCGCCTGTGGTTGGAACCGCCTCGTGGCAGTCGCGCTTGATTCCCCCTTCACGTTTTTGGTGATCGGTGGCGTGATTTATCTAAAGGTATGTCTCGAGAAATTTTCCACAGCGGACGAGTGTCCTTGTTTTGCCTTGAACTTTTCAACGGCCGGCTCATCGTAAATTCAGATAATAACGACCCCTAGAGAGCTATCGATAGGAACAAAAGGTCCTTGCAATCCTTGGACCAGGCCCAGGCCTGTGGCAGACCTTCAACGCGCTTGGGCCGGGAATGCTTTCATACCAAACTACGCCTCTATTTTTTTGCATTATCGAGTCTTCCTGGCAGCAGGGAAAAGACCGTTCGGTGGTGCTTCATCATGGTCTACTGATCCCGCGCATCATCAATCGAATAAACGGGAGAAGGCAGCAGCGTGAAGCAAGCTCTTATTTTAACTGTGTCCTCGTGCTTGTCCTGGGGGCGCCGCACCACGGCACAGTAAGCGAGAGGCTGGAAAGTGGTTGACGAGCGCTATACCTTAGCTCTCCTCGTATTGATCGAACACACGGTGGGAAGGTGCGGACGGGCGCTCTAGCACAATGACCAGTTAGGCGCGCACAGCCTTAAAAAGTGACCCGGATCCCACCCCTAAAACTAAAATGTTGGGGATGGCGTCGAATTCGGGGACTTGTGCAAGGCAAATAGCAACCCCGTTGCTAACGCCAAAACAAGTTCTCCACTGATTCGCCAATTCTGTAGATAACTTCGTGTGTGCCACCACATTTTAGATGAGAAATCCTTCTAGTAGGATACAGACTTCTCTCAGGCTTCAGGGCTCAGTGTAGTTCTTCCCTCGCGTTCTCCGGTGTGCCGCACTCGCGCGTGGCCTTAGCGACTTCAGCATGACACGTTCCCGATTCCGGCGGCCACCTATATGAAGTTTCGCGCCGCACCGAAGCGTGCGCGACCAACGTTTCCATTCCTGACCTGGCCGCACTCGTGGGCGGCTCCAGCCCTTCAATACCAACGTGTCCGCGATCGCCACGAACCCATATCTGACAGCTCACGCCCCGCGAAGGCCTGCGCGATACCTTGTGCCACTTCACACCCCCTAATTCCTGCACATCTTAGATGTGTTCCCTAGCCATGAGGGACAGTTTAGGGTATCAGCGGCGTCCTCTTTCAGCTGTACCCCGAATTCAAGCCATTTCTGGAGGGGCTGCTTGTCAAGGGGGACGAGCTGGACGAGGGGACGTCTTACATGCAGGTGGACTGTCTTTGGAACAACTAGGTTTCTTCTTGTTTTTGGGTCTTTTCTCGTTTGTTTCCTGTCACCTACACTCCTATTCGCTACCTCAATGAAGTTGTTGATGTCTTCCTGTTGTCCACTCTCGTCGTGCAGGGACACACAGTATGCCAAGGTCGAAGATTGACTTTGATGTCCGCCTCGGGACGCTCGTGACGCATACACGTAGGTTGGGACAGCCCAATTTGGATAGCCACCCGACAAGCTCCAGGACAGATTCTCGAGGAGAAGGTGTACCAGCGCTCTTGGGACACTCGTCGAGGGCATCAAGGTGAAGTAGGTTGGGTCACTTCTTGGTAGCGCTAGCATGTCCCCCAAGTATTCCATGAGCTTGTCATCACTGGGCTGCACGCCGCCGGAACTATGAGCCGAAAATAGGCGATCGAGGATATCGGAGCATGGATATGAGAGCGCGGCACGAGCGCCCTGCTTTGTGTCTTTGAAATCAAACTAAAAATACGCCATCGAGGCCAATCCAACATTGCACAACCTTTCAACTTGTCGACTAGTAATTGAGGAACTAATTCACGTGTCAATCAACAAAAATGAGTACAATCAGTGCAGTGTGTACCAGATGATGCTCTTGCCCGTGCCCGCTACAGAGCATGTTCACAATTAGGGAAGCCAAAACAAGATGTGGGGAAAAACATACGTCTTCCGTGGATCCATAACAGCGAACCGGTCACTTGCCATTCGCGGATGTGGTGCCTTGAATGAACCATGTCGCAGTCTCATCGTGATAGGCCTTGCACGCGATGTTGTAGTTGGTCGACGGATCCGTCCTGCAGGAGAAAGCCACTGTCGGAACTTTCTTGCAGCTGGTCACCTGTCGGACTCGTCAGTCGAATATGGTAATGTTTTTATATCACGAACGTTGGGACTTGTTCATGTTGCTTGCAATTTTCTCCATCGAAACTGGTCTCGAAGGTCAGCGAACATAAATATCTGAAGGGGAACGAAGCACACCTAGTGCCTGTTGAATATCTTCTGACGTCGTCTTGCCGCCTGTGGGACAAACCCACAGGGTACGGAGGACTGCAGGTTCTCCAGGCCCGTACCGTCCGTGACCACTTTCATCTTCTTGACAAATCCATAGACAACCTCCAGCGTCTGTGCCGCAGCTGTCCGAGCCTCCTCGTGGTTCAGTCGATACAGCCTCTGCAACACCGCTTCGGTCTCATTCTCGCCTAGAAGCTTCATCCGGGCTTCTTGCCAAGTTCTTGGACACGGCTTCTTCTTACTCGGCACGCATGATTCAGAACTCAGTCTTGAACTTGGTCGCTCACCAAAGCCCGTGGGTTCTGCAGGCGGTAAACTTGCGGATAAATACACTCTTGTTCTTGCCGGCCAATCTCACCTGCTCACCTCACGTGAGTCCTGAATTTTCTTCAAGCTCAACCAAGGCTCCATTTTCCTGGCCTATCGGCTCTATCAGTTGACAACCTCCTATGTTTTGACCCTTGAAAGGTGGAAGTGGGCCAGCACCACTTGAGTATTTGGGCCATTATTGAATTGTTTACTTGGTAGCATTCTAGATGGGACTTGCACGGCTACGAACTGCCCTTGCTGGAATCCTGGTCGATAAGCGATTAACCGAGCAGTAGTCACGACACTATATTACAGTCTATTAGAGGAGAGGGATGGAGAACCTGATTCCAGACCGAACACAAAGATTTCGCAGAGAGATACGGTTGTTACCATGGGGTGAGATAGTCTCTTGCACTTGCCATGGCGCCAATTCCGGCACATGAACTGCTGGAGGATCCTTGATGGTTACTGAAAGAATATGAAAAGGAAGTCCGTACATAGGCTGTATGTCTGGTTGAGTGGGTTTCACTTGCAAGGTATTAGGCGGCTTGCGAGTCGGCGTTCACATGAGACAGAGCGTCAAGCCAAAGGAAATTATGGTATTGTTCCCTGTGTCCGAAAAATCATCGCACTAGATGCGACGATCACCCCTCCTTCAGCGCGTGGAAGTTGTCCTTGTCCTTTTTGAGGCCTTGGGCGAAGGTGGCATCTCTTCGTCTTCAGTGACGTCGTCAGGTTGGACCCGCTTGTTGCGCTTAGTGGTCCTTTCCCAGGCCCGTGGCGGTGCCATTTGGAACAACTTTTTGTTCCATGGCACTTAAGCTGAGATTCACCTTGCGCTCTTCCACAGCAACGATAATCGTCCAGCAGTGTTTGCAAACCCGCGAATTCATTCGCACGTCCTTGTGCGTCCGCCGTAGTTCGTGTCGCAGATGAATGATCCCCGCAGCCCTCTCCCTTTCACGGAATTCTTCGGTCTCGTCGTGCATCACGTAAAGCAGGACGCCTACGGAACGATGGAACATCAGATGGGGGTCCGTTAAACAGACAAGTTGTTCAATACCGATGAAGACAAACTCCGCAGGCGACACTTTGGCGGAAAACCCAGTGAATCCCTTGTTCAGAGCCTTATCACTGGTGATCACGAGTAGACTTGACAACGTGCGCTCCATTCTAGCCCTGAAAGCATTGGTCGGTTCCTTTGGCCCGCTGAGCCACTTTTCTAGCTGGACCGCCGATGGAGTACGCCGCAGATCAACATCCTCGCAGCAGTACAACATAGAGGCAAGGTTTTGAAAGATGCGTCCCCGCTTCGCATCAAACTCGACTCTGCTCCCCAATCCTCCACTGATGGAAACGTATTTCATATCGAGCTCGTTCACGTATTCTGCCAATGGAGAGGAGATGGCTTGCAATTTCTCTGAAGAAAGCTTAGCAGTGTATCGCTGCAACCGACCAATGCAGAGAAGGGCGTACCTGCAGCGCTGAGACTCATCCCCAGTTGTACGCGTTGGAAAACTTCACGTTCTGAGGTTGGCGTGAGAGCCCGATACTCCACTGGAAGTGCCATCAGCCACTACAATAAGATTTCCACTCTAAGACCACCATACCGCAGGTTATGCGCTTTTCTTCGAACTTCTTCTTTCCCTCTGGTGATATCTCGTTTCGCTTGCCTCGATAAGCTGCTGGGACTTGGTACCACCAAAGCTTCCGTGTGTCTGGATCCCTGTCTGATCTGCAGCGTTACATACCGTAAGCAGGAGATACAACGGGTGGTCACGCACACCCAATCTACAGTAGAGGATTGGGTAAGCATATCTACATCGGGAGCGGAGGAATGTTGAAAGCGTACATGACCATCCAGGAACTTTACAATGCTGGTGAGACGTTGTTTTCCATCCACACAAACGCGTACTTCTTCCCCCTCCTCATCTAGCATCACAGCAAAGATGACAGGTGGGACGTAGAAATTGTGAAAGAGGGAGTCGACGATTTCCATCTGTTTTCCTGTGGGCCATACGACATCTATTTCGCATGTCCGTGTGAGCATGAACACAGTTGACGGACTTCCAACGACTTACCCCGTTGATACGGTGGGTTAAGATCGATTCTGCCGTTGTGGATCTGGACTACATTTGACAGAACCGAGCGTCAACACAGCATTCACGTCGACCGCAACACAAATGCTCACTATGAAGCTCTAGCGTCGTGTATACCCTAGCATCCGGTTGTTCGAGAGCGTCGCGTATGCTAAAGATGTTTGGATCGATCTTCTCGTCCGTGATGGCAGACTCGGCATCCAATTCATCGTCCTCTTCACTACCATGCTCTCGCTTTGGCATCTTCACCTCCCTAGAACGTTTAGCAAGAAGTTCGAGTTTTTTTGCGGAATGGTAAGTGGTGACTCAGACACAATTAAGTTAGAGAACACGTACCGTGGGACACTTCTTGCCGAGCAATGCATGACACGGCACAATTATTGGGTGAGGTTGAATGTTTGTCCATGTTTGTTTGCATTACACGAAATTTATTATATAATACACTCAATTTGGTCATATCCTGTAGGCTACACTTTGCCCGTGCTGGTTGGTTCAGTTTTCTAGATATTAGACTATAGTACGATGTCATGGGTGTATCGACCGCGAATAATTATGCTCCTGTGAAGTCTCCGAATCCATCTCCATCTTCATCCTTATCTCGGCGCTGTAAAGTTGACGTCGAGCGACGACGAGCCAGTGGTTTCCCATTTGTTGCCGTATGCAAGTGTGCGTTATCACCGTCATCGAGTGTAGGCGACATGAGATGTTCGCCCTCTTCCCCATGACCAGCTTTCGCCAGGCCCTCGGGCCGCGGGGTCGACTTGGGATGTTCATCCTCGTCGTCACTTGCCTCCCCAACGTCCCACACAACCTGGCTCGAGTCCTCGTCACGATCCTCGACGAGCTCGGCCTCGGCCTCGTCGACCTTACCGTCCCGCGTGCGTGGTACTTGTCGACCAGGGATGGCATTCATTGCAATGCCACCATCACGTTGAGAAGCAGCAGGCTCGGGCTTCTTGTGGGTGAGTAGCACGACCCCAGATATGAGAACGAGGACCGAGACAAAAATGAGGAAGAGCGCCCACGAGGCGTAAGCGTCCACGGAGTCATTGAAAATCTGTAGAAAAAGCGTGCTGTCAGGAGTGCGGAAGGACGAATACTTAGGGTGTGCCTACTAGAGAGTTGAGCCAACTGTGGGCAAAACAGTCAATCGGGATTCCGCCAGACCGAGAAATTACTCACCCAGTTGCGGTGTATACGCCGTAAAAGACGGGTACGACCAATGTCGAGTCATATATCTCAAGCCCACGATTGAGACAGACAATTTGGAGGACGGCAGTAATGGCGAGGAAAACGAAGGTGACGATAGGTGCGGCATGGCCAAGCTGATTTCCAGTATTCTCATGGGACAGTGAGCCAGAGATCAACTTCACTCTGTCAAGCCATCTCAGCACAGGGTGTTACACGTTGGGAAACGAAGAAAACATACGCGGCTTTCGCGAACACTAGACACTCACCAGCCAAGCCTCCTCCAGCACAGGCCCAGCCGATTCCTAATGTCCAGGCAATGACTTTGTCATCTTTCTCAGCTGTCCAATCCTCCAACTTCTCGGCAATCCATATCATCGACCAGCTCCACAAACCCTTTAAACGAACGAGGAGCCCGCCAGAAGGGGCCTTTGTCATACGAGCGCTCATGCCTGCAAATGGCTGTGCTGAAAGATCCGAACGCGACGACAGTACCAGATCGAGCTGCGTCGTGAAAATGTAGAGTAACGCAAGGGAAAGTGACATAGTGAGGAAGTAGCCAAGCCATCCCACGCGGCCCCAGAGGGCGGCCAGGTGCGCAGCCGACGATTCCTCGGAAAGCCCGGTATTGATGGAGCCGAAGGCGACAATGCCCACAACACCTAGTATGACAATAATAGTACCCTACGAAAAATTGGCAAGGTAGCACAGAAAACGATGGAGTTGGGCTCACATATATGTCCGTTGAAGTAACAGGAGTCCCTACGAGGAATCTAGCGAACAAAAAGTTGAAGATGAGAGAGGTTGATCCTAGCGGGGCGACGTATTCTGGAACTCATATAAGATAAGTCGCACTGTCACAAAAGGAAGGACGGACCCGCTCGCATGTATTCGAGCGCAAGTGTTGATCCGATAAGTTGGGAGAGTCTAAGACATAAGGACGGGACGAGCACGCAGGAAAGCGACGATCCTTACATGTAAAGTAACATGCCCAGAAGCCATAACGGTCGTAACCAGTCCTTCTTCCGTGCGCTCTTTGGAACAGCACTACTTCGGACCTGCCGATACGCAGCAAGCAGTTAGCGACACGTGCAAAGGGTGAGGCAGCAGTACGAATACATGATCTAATTTCGTCAAATTCAGGCCAGCGGCGTTGAGAACGGACGCGAGGATAATGATAGATAGGCCTATAATGAAGGCCACAACAGGGTTCCCGTGCCGGACGGGCCCCGTCTGAACGGGCACTGGGATGGGCACGGGGATGGGCACGGGAACTATGACAGGTCCAGGTTCATCGTTTTGGCGGAGGATAAGATGGAGCAAGGTGGCCATGAATCGTGTGGGAGAATTTGGTAGCAAAACAGCGGAGAGAAGTGTTGCACGGAAATCCTTATAGGGTATTTAAAGAAGGTGGTGCTTTCATGAAAGATATGACGCCGACGACCAACACTGTTCGTAACCGAGCCGTCTTTACCCGCTTGGTCATGGTCAGGAGTCTGTCAGGAGTCGGGTCCACGCGCGGCCCGGAGGTAACCGGTAATCTTGTACGGCCTCGCTTGGATGGAGGGGAGGACTTGGTCGTGACTATGAGTGGTACTCAGTCTCAGGCCGAGTCATCAGATAGCTCTATTGTCCATGTGCCACCTATCACTGCTTCCCATCCGCTATTGCGATCCCTCCCACCAATGACCCAACTCCCTGCAGATCTTCTCGACCTATTGAACCAAGCTTACTTTCTACACCTTCTTGCCAATGACCCGTCCAAAGTCTTACCAGCGGGAAAGTCTTTGTTGTCTGTGATGTCACGGCCACATGTAGGGAGGCGCGGAGATGACGAGCTACCGACGCTGCAGGAAAAGGTCGAAGAGATGGTTCATAAGGCCTTCTGGGACGAGGTGCCTCCCCCTTGAGGAAATCCACTCCCCCATTCTTATTCTCTATTCCCCAGGCTCTCCAATCGCTCTCTTCGAGAGAGCCGTCTATCCAGCTTCCCCGTCTCAAGCTCATGGTCAATGACCTTCACGTTGCGCTTCGACCGCTCTTTCCTGCGGAACACCCTATCCTTACGTCTCTATCTGCACCCCTCCCGCCTACATCTTCTCCCCTTCTTACTACAGTCAATTACTCCCATGACATCCTCGTCGCACTACGTAGGCGCTGTGCTCCTGCAAGAGACGCCTATATTGACACTCTCCTTGCGTCACTGGCCGATCCACCCACTCACCCACCCGATCTTGCTAAGCTCGTGATAGAGACTACCCGATCCTTATTGACACTTGCAGAGACGATGAAGGACGACCTCTCGCAATTTGTCCTCGGTTCTATGGGCGAAGTACAACTTTCTGCTACAATCGCAGACCAGGCCCGACTACAAGAGCGAGCACTTGTCCTCGATTTGTGGGGGCAGAGTGTTATCCAGGAAGATATTACTACTTGGCTAGGTGACCTTTCACAACCGTACACGCTTGCCGTTAGGCCAACTTCGCGCAAGTGGGTGCTACGGCTCGTGCAGGCTTTGGGAGCCACAGACCCTGTTACTTGTCCTTTACCGACGAAACCCCTGACTCCTGAGGATGGCGCACCCCCGCCCGTTCCAAACACACTTCCTCCCCCATTCTTCTTCTCCGCTCCTGAGTTATTCTACATCCAGAACTTTTTGCAGGCCATCGTCATCGCTGCCGCACTGCGCGCACTGCTCCCTACGTCCGTTCCACCGCCAGAAGACTTTATGTATCGAATATGGACGCTCCTTCTGGCATCTGTGAACGAGGAAAATGGCGCAGAGGACGCGCGACTCATCAATCTCGCCGATGAGCTCGTGCGCGCGTCATCCTTGGTGGATGATGAAGCAGGGAAGCTTCGCGCGGCCGTGGCACGGACCGTGCGGGCAACTGACCCCGTGTTTCTTCTCCTGCAGCGCCGCCTACTCTCGGCGCTTGCGGAACGCTTGGCCCGTGCACCAACGGCACCAGTCCACCGGAAAGATGCCCCAACGGAGATGCGCACGGGAAGGCGGGAGCAGACAACCCTCAATGTGACGAGCGAGGAACGGACAGAAGCAGAAGTCCTCGATGTCAAAGGGTTCGGCGACCCTGTATTGACCGGCGCGATTGAGGAAGGGCTTAAGAAGCTCCGCACAGCGGTACGATGGATTGAAAGTATTTGGGCAGACACATTGGAGCCGAGATCTATGGCGAATGGGGTAGATGAGCGACGACAGAGATGATAGATAACTTCGCTGATATAGTTGAAACACCTCTGTTATCATGACACTTTACTCGGAAGCTTTCATCCGTGTCCTTTCCCCCGAATTAGACCTTGTGTCATCACTTGTCATCTCGGCATGCCTGATACTCACAGATCCCGTCATCAGCGCTGCTGTCATAAGTCGACGTTCGCGCATGAGTTTTGGTTACTCACCGGTGCCATTTAGTCCTGTAGGTGGTAAATTTGCGGATAAATACGTGCCGACGCAATGAAACCCACTCTTTGCATTGGCAAAATAGTCACTCTCTTTATTCACCCGTCGGGGTGCTGTGAACGCTACTCTGAGATGACACATAGGTCCGAAAGTTTCGATCGTTGCACATTGGAAATACGACGCTACGAAGGGTGAGACACGTCCACGTTCCGTAGTAGAGTGACGATAGGTGCATCTATGAACTCTTGGCGCCGTACTGAAGTAACAGTTGTACCATATCTTGGTTCCCCCGTGCCTCTGCTACCTGCAGTGCTGTCTCGCCTTCGCAATTCTTTGCATGGATATCGGCGCCACGCCCCAACAACTGCCGTGCAACATTCAGATCGACACACTTCGATGCCAGGTGCAGCAGAGTTTCGCCAGAACCACCTAGGGCATTTATATCGACACCAGATTTGAGTAAGAGCTGCACAACTTCTGAGTGATCGCATTCCAGCGCCAGATGAAGTGCAGTCCCATTCCACAGCCGCACATTGGGATCTGCACCGTTCTCAAGTAAGAACCGTACTACTTCCAGATGCCCTTGATAGGAAGCCCAATGAATTGGAGTCCAATCGCCCTCTCGAGCGTTGACATCTGCACCGCCCGCAACGAGTAAACGCAAAATCTCCAGACGGCCAGCGAACGATGCAACATGCAAAGGACGAGAACCGGGAGTGTGCAGAGCATTCACATCGGCGCCATGTTTGATAAGTACCTGTGCGACCTTCAAGCTGCCAGGCGCGGATGCACGATATAGTGGTGTATCGGTGAAACTATCCAGCCCGTCTGGATCCTGAAAGCGCGACGTGATTAGCCATTCCGCGACATCGCCGAGGTCATACTGTGCGGCACGGTGCAGTGGCGGTATTCCAGGAGTCGGCGGGGTCTCTGAAATCGATTCCCTATTCCTATCGTGGCGCCTTAACCAGCTCCAGACGGAAAAATAGGGCTCAGTGGGATCGAAGAGTCGTTGCATGGCATCTTGTACGTGCGATGTTACATTCCCGAACTTGGCGTGATCCATCCAGTACTGAGCAGCGTAAAATGCAAGAGGAAGATTCTTGATCATGGCCTTGTTCGCGCTGCCGTCTAGCTGAAGCAAGATAGCAAGGCAGGCGCGTGCCGTCATTAAATGGGCCGGCTCGAGAGGAGTGTGGAACCACGAAACGCATCCTCGCGCAATCCGGCCCGAAGTGAGGAATTCCTTCACCGAGAAATGCGAAAATTGTACGACTGCTGCACCCTCGACATCGACAACCGAAATCAAGCTTGAGCACGTGGACAGAACGGCATGATCAGGGTCATCGGGCCGCCAATCCGCATCGAACTTGGGATTACTGTCATCCCCATCGAAGTCGAAAGCGAGGAATTCTGCGAGCTCCTCTACGCGAAGAGGGCGAGAAGCCGCAGTGATGCATCGGAAAAGACGGTGCGCATACGCCCAATTCTCTTCATCGATATCCAGTAACGTCCGTTCGTATGTCGCGTCCAAGGTACTCGGTAACTCGTCCAGGGCCCGCCGAATCCGACCTGGGAGGCACCGACGCAACCTGTCCAGTTGACAGAACACCCATCGAAACCTGTGTGCCGATCTCAGTTTCTTTTCGGTCCGCCAAGTTAATGGGATGTCTCACATTCCATCAGCACCTCGAGTAAGTCTTTCGATAACGAGATCCTTTTCCTCTTGTTTCCACTTGCGCATATATGTGTCTGTCTTTGTAAAAGATATGATATAGTCGTTGATGTCTTCCTGTTGTCCGCTCTCGTTGTGCAGGGATACACAGTGGGATGCCAAAGGTTGAAGATTGGCTTTGATGTCCGCCTCAGGGCGGCTCGTGACGCATATATGTAGGTTGGGACGGCCCAATTCGGTCAGCCAACCGACAAGCTCCAGGACAGATTCTCGAGGAGAAGGTGTGCCGGCACTTTTGGGACACTCGTCGAGAGCATCAAGGATGATGTAGGTTGGGCCATTCCTTGGCAGCGCTAGCATGTCGCTCAAGCATTTCATCAGCGTGTCGTCACTGGGTTGCGTGCTGCCGGAACGATGAGCAGAATACAGGCGACCGAGAACATCGGAACATGGATCGGATTGATAGGAGAGCTGGATAAGAAGAGATGAGAGCGCAGCACGGGCGTCCTGCTTTGCGGTATCTTGGAAAGTAAAGTAAAAATACGCCATCAAGGCCAACCCGGCATCGCACAACTTTGTGACTTGTCGGATAATTGAGGAACTAATTCGTGTGTCAATAAACAGCAATCAGTACAGCCAGTGCAGTGTGTACCAGAGAATGCTCTTTCCTGAGCCCGCTATAGAGCACACTCAAAATTAGGGAAGCCAAGGGAAGATGTAAGAAAAGACGTACGTCTTGCGTGGATCCATAACAACGAACCGGTCACTTGCCATTCGCAGAAAGTGATGCCTTGAATGAACCATGTCGCAGTTCCATCGTAATATGCCTTGCACGCGATGTTGTAGTTACTCGACGGATCCGCAGGAGAAAGCCACTGTCGAGACTTGTCTTGCAGCTGGTCACCTGTCGGACCCCCGTCAGTCGGAAAATGGGGGTGTCATGAGATCACGAACGTTGAGACTTGTTTATGTTGCCTGTAATTTGCTGCATCAAAACTGGTCCCGAAGGTCAGCAGGGATAAATTCTGACGGAGAACGAAGCACACCTAGGGCCTGGCAAATATCCTCTGATGATGTCTTGCCGCCTGTGGGACAAACGCTCAGGGCACGGTGAATCGCAGGTTTCCCAGGCGCTCGCACCATCCATGACCACATTCATATTCTTGACAAGCCCATAGACAACCTCCAGCGTCTGTGCCGCAGTTGTGCGGGCCTCTTCATGGTTCAGTCGATCCAACCTCTGCAACACCGCTTCGGTCTCATTCTCGCCTAGAAGCTTCATTCCAAGTTTTCCTAAACACAATGAACAAGGAAATACGCATTAGGGAAGAGAAAGACACACTCAATCGCCCTTGCTTCACCTGCTGGGTGGCAAGGGCGAGGGGTAGAAAGCAGCTCAACCAGAATTTTGACGATGATCTCAGTCATCGCGGTGGTAGGAGGAATCTTGGTATAAATATCGAGGCGTCTCAAGAAGTTCTCGGTGGATTCGAATAGATCGACAAGTGCATCGTAGCTTGCGCTGACATCCTTGATCGCCTGAACACAGGGGACATCGTCAGCAATTGGCACGAGACACATGAAACGATGCAAACAGCGAGAAGGATACCGATCCCCGCAATGATGGCCTTTGCAGGTGGAAATGGCTGCACGAAAAGACGTCAGGAACAGCCACATACCAGGCCCGATGATTTCCAACGTACCAGACCGACGCCTTCACCTAGAGCACTGCTGGTGGATAACGTATACAAGATATGAACAGTTCGCTTGAGCCATTTGATGACCTTTCCGTCGTTCCCCCGAAACTCATGGAACGCTTGTGCTTGCTCTTGGAGGACATCGCTAATATCATCGGCAGAGTTGCAGCTTTGCAGCTTCATTGTGAGGCGATTGTCGAGCAATTTTGTTCCTGACCTTTTCTCATATTCCGTGAGAGCGGTCTCGAGGAGTGATCGGAGATTGGACTCAGAAAAGGTATCTAAAGACATTGGTTACAGCAAGTTACAGCAAGTTACAGCTCTGCGCCCTTCAAGCTATGGTCACGTGCCTCGTTCATGGCGCCGCCGTAGAGATCGATCGGCTACCGCAGATCAACGCCATCTATACGGCTCCAGCGCGACGTCCGTTGCCGCCCCCACCACCCTACGGAGTTCTTCCGGGCAGTTTGCCTTCAACACTCCTTCAACCCGAGCGCCATGAACTCTGGTTCCGATTCTGGTTCATTCGATGAAGGAGATCTCACCGCGCTTGGTCGTAAAGCAAAAGGGAAGAGTGGCTCCCGCCAACGAGAAGGGGAAACAGAAGGCCAAGGACGTGCGACTCTTTGCCTCTTCCAGAACTTCCCCAGCCGAGGCGATGAAGGACGACCTCTCGCAATTTGACTTCGGTTCTATGGGTGAAGTACTGCTTTCTGCTACAATCGCAGACCAGGCGCGACTACAAGAGCGAGTACTTGTCCTCGATTTGTGGAGGCAGAGTGTTATCCAGGAAGATATTACTACTTGGCTAGCTGACCTTCACAACCGTACACGCTGCCGTTGGGCCAACTTCGCGCAAGTGGGTGCTACGGCTCGTGCAGGCCCTGGGAGCCACAGACCCTTACCGACCAAACCCGTGACTCCTGAACATGGCGCACCCGCGCCCGTTCCAAACACACTTCCTCCCCCATTCTTCTTCTCCGCTCCCGAGTTATTCTACATCCAGAACTTTTTGCAGGCCGTCGTCATCGCTGCCGCACTGCGCGCGCTGCTCCTTACGTCCGTTCCACCGCCAGAAGACTTTATGCATTGAATATGGACGCTACTTCTGGTATCTGTGAACGAGGAAAATGGTGCAGAGGGCGCGCGACTCATCAATCTCGCCGATGAGCTCGTGCGCGCATCATCCTTAGTGGACGATGAAGCAGGGAAGCTTCGCGCGGCCGCACGGACCGTGCGGGCAACTGACCCCGTGTTTCTTCTCCTGCAGCGCCGCCTACTTTCGACGCTTGCGGAACGCCTGGCCCGTGCACCAACTGCACCAATCCACCGGAAAGATGCCCCAACGGAGATGCGCACGGGAAGGCGGGAGCAGACAACCTTCAACGTGACGAGCGAGGAAAGGACAGAAGTAGAAGGCCTCGATGTCAAAGGATTCGGTGACCCTGTGTTGACCGGTGCGATTGAGGAAGGGCTTAAGAAGCTACGCACGGCGGTCCGATGGATTGAAGGTATTTGGGCAGACACAGTCGCTCTCCAAATCGCATCTTCTAAGAGTTATGACTAGACAAAAGACGTCGAACCTCCAACCGGGAATGGGCTTGAGTTAACAGAAGTCGGCTACAGTCCTTTCACCCAAAATGCGCTCATCTTCATTGCAGCAGCGCTTGGAAGTGGAACCGGGATCTATGACGAATGCGATAGATGAGCGACGACAGTGATAGATAACTTCACTAACATAACTTCACTAACACTGTGCAGCCTGTGGCGTACTACGTAAAGTATAACCACTCAGCAGACTCCTTCCCGATTCAGTGTTCCGTGTAAGAAGCTGTATATCTTGATAGCCCGAGTACTCACCGGCGCCCTTTGGCGGTTCTATAGGTGGTAAATTTGCGGATAAAGACGTTACTGACACGATAGAACCCATTCTTTGCGTACTCTCTTTATTCACCCGTTGAAATGCTATGAACATAACTCTGAGATGACGCATAGGTCCGAAAGTTTCGGTCATTGCACATTGAAACTACGACGCACGAAGGGAGAAACCAGGTTCTACCATCCGTAGTAGTGACGATAGATGCGTCTATGAACTCCTCGCACCATACTGAAGTAACAATTGTACCATATCTTGGTTCCCCTCTGTCTCTGCTACCTGCAGTGCTGTCGCGCCTGCGTGATTCTTTGCATTGATATCAGCGCCACGCTCCAACAGCTCTCGTGCAACCTTTAGATGGCTACGCTCTGATGCCAAGTGGAGCAGAGTGTCGCCAAACCTGCCTGGGACGTTTATGTCGGCACCATACTTGAGTAACAGCTCCGCAACTTCTGAGTGATTGCGTTTCAAGGCCTGAAAAAGTGCAGTCCCATTAAACGCCGTCACATCGGGATCTGCAACCGTTCTCAAGTAAGAACCGCACTACTTCCAGGTGCCCACTACAAGAGGCCATGTTGACGGCAACCCAATCATCATCCCGAGCGTTGACGTCTGCACCGCCCGCAACGAGTAAGCGCAAAATCTCCAGACGGCCATCGGTCGATGCAATATGCAAAGGGCGCCAACCGACGGCACGCAGGGCGTTCACGTCGGCACCGTTCTTGATAAGTACCTGTGTGACCTCCAGGTTGCCGCACTCGGATGCAGGATATAATGGTGTCTTGGGAAAACGCCGATCATTATCAGCTCGTCTGGATCCTTAGAGCGCGACGTGATTAGCCATTCTACGACATCGCCAAGGTCATCCCGTACGGCACGGTGCAGTGGTGATATTCTAGGAGTAGGTGGGGTTTCTGAAATCGATTCCCTACTCCTATCGTTTCCCCTTAACCAGTCCCAGGTGGAAAAATAGGGCTCAGCGGGATCGAAGACTCGTCGGACGGCATCTTGTGCGTGCAATGATGCATTCCCGGACTTGGCGTGATCCATCCAGTACTGAGCAGCGTAAAACGCAAGAGGAAGCTCCTGGATCGTGGCCTTGTTCGCGCTGCCGTCTAGCCGAAGTAGGATAGCAAGGCAGGCGCGTGCGGTCATTAAATGGGCCGGCTCGAGACGAATATGAAACCTTGAGACGCGCCCTCGTGCAACCCGGGTCGACGTCAGGAATTCCTTCACCGAGAAATGGGAAAATTGTACAACTGTTGTATCTCCGACATTGGCAACCGAAATCAAGCTCGAACACGTGGACAGAACGGCGTGATCAGGGTCATCGGGCCGCCAGTCCGCATCGAACTTGGGATTGTTGTCCCCGTCATCGAAATCGAAAGCAAGGAATTCTGCAAGCTCCTCCACGCGAAGAGGGCGAGAAGCAACAGTGATGCATTGGAAAAGGCGGTGTGCAAACTCCCAATTTTCTTCGTCGATATCAAGTAAGGTGCGTTCGTATGTCGCATCCAGGGTGCTCGGCAACTCCTCCAGAGCCCGCCGGATCCGACTTGGGAGGCACCGACGTAACCTGTCCAACTGACAGAATACCCATCGGAACCTATATAACAATCTCAGTTCTCCTTCGGACTATCGACTTCATGGGTAACCTCACATTCCATCAGCATCTCGAGTAAGTCTTTCGATAACAAGCTCCTTTTCCTCCTGCTTCCACTTGCGCATATATGTGTCCATGTTTGTAAAAGATACGATATAGTCGTTGATGTCTTCCCGTTGCCCGCTCTCGTCGTGCAGGGACACACAGTGGGACGCCAAAGGTTGAAGATTGGCTTTGATGTCCGCCTCGGGGCGGCTCGTGACGCATACATGTAGGTTGGGATAACCCAGTTTGGTCAACCACTCGACAAGCTCCAGGACAGATTCTCGAGGAGAAGGTGTTCCAGCGCTCTTGGGACACTCGTCAAGGGCATCAAGGATGATATAGGTTGGGCCATTTCTCGGGAGCGCTAGCATGTCCCTCAAGCATCCCATGAGCGTGTCGTCACTGGGCTGCATGCCGCCGGAACGATGAGCGAATACAGGCGACCGAGAATATCGGAACATGGATCGGATTGATAGGAGAGCTGGATAAGAAGAGATGAGATCGCGGCACGGGCGTCCTGCTTTGCGGTGTCTTTGAAATCGAAGTAAAATACGCCATCGAGGCCAGCCCGGCATCGCACAACCTTGTAATTTTTCGAATAATTGAAGAGCTAATTCGTGTGTAAATCAACAGAAATGAGTAGAGCCAGTGCAGTGTGTACCAGAGGATGCTCTTTCCCGAGCCCGCTACAGAGCATGCTCACAATTAGCGAAGTCAAGGCAAGATGTGGGAAAAAACATACGTCTTCCGTGGATCCATAACAGCGAACCGGTCACCTCCCATTCGCTGAAAGTGGCGCCTTGAATGAACCATGTCGCAGTTCCATCGTGGTGGGCCTTGCACGCGATGTTGTAGTTGGTCGACGGATCGGTAGGAGAAAGCCACTGTCGAGACTTGCCTTGCAGCTGGTCACCTGTCGGGACTGTCAGTCGGAAATGGGGGTTGTTACGAGATCACGGACGTTGGAACTTGTTCATGTTGCTTGCAATTCGCTGCATCGCAACTGGTGCCGAAGGTCAGTAGGCATAAAATTCTGACGGGGAACGAAGCACACCTAGGGCTTGTTTGATATCTTCTGATGATGCCTTGCCGCCTGTGGGACAAACGCTCAGGGTACCGTGGATCGCAGGTTCGTTAGGCGCACATACCGTCCATAACCACTTTCATATTCTTGACAAGTCCATAGACAACCTCCAGCGTCTGTGCAGCAGTTGTCCGAGCCTCCTCGTGGTTCAGTCGATCCAGCCTCTGCAACACCGCTTCGGTCTCATTCTCTCCTAGAAGCATCATTCCAAATTTTTCTAGACACACTGAGTGAGGAAATATACATCAACGAAGAGAGAAACGCACTCAACCGTCCTTGCTTGACTTGCTGGGTGGCAAGGGCAAGGGTAGAAAGCAGCTCAACCAGAATTTTGACGATGATCTCAGTCATCGCGGTGGTAGGTGGAATCTTGGTATAAATATCGAGGCGTCTCAAGAAGTTTTCGGTGGATTCGAATAGGTCGACAAGAGCATCGTAGCTAGCACTGACGTCCTTGATCGCCTGAACACAACGGAGATCGTCAGCCCTGACAAATTCGGGCCCATAAAATAGAATAATACATACAGCGAGAAGGATACCGATCCCTGCGAAGATGGCTTTTGCAGGAGGAAATGGCTGCATGAAATATGTCAGAAACAGCCATATACCAGGCAATTCAAAGTTGATGATATCCAACGTACCAGACCGACACCTTCACCGAGAACACTGCTGGTGGACAACGTATGTAAGACACGGACAGTCCGCTTGAGCCACTTGACGACCTTTCCGTCGTTTCCCCGATACTCATGGAACGCCTGTGCTTGCTCTTGGAGAACATCGCTGATAGCATCTGCAGAGTTGCAACTTCGCAGCTTAATCGTTAGGATATTGTCGAGCAATTTTGTTCCTGCCTTTTTCTCATATTCCGTGAGAGCGGTCTCGAGGAGTGACCGGAGGTTGAACTCAGAAAAGGTATCTAAAGACATTGGTTTACAGCCAAGTTACAGCTCTGCGCCCGTCAAGCTATGGTCACGTGCCTCGTTCATGGCGCCGCCGTAGGAGTTCTTCCAGGCGGTTTGCCTTCGCCCCAAACGCCATGAACTCTGGTTCCGATTCTGATTCGTTCGATGAAGGCGATCTCACGGCGCGTGGTCGTAAAGCAAAAGGAAAGAGCAGCTCCCGCGCCAACGAGAAGGGGAAGCAGAAGGCCAAGGACGTGCGACTCTCTACCTCTCCTGGCACTTCGATTAACTGACTTCCCCTACTCCCTGCGCTCGCGCCTATAGCAGGGATAAGCCTGGGAGGCCACCTATACCCGCTCCTGGGACACTGTTCAGGAGGATGAGGCCGGCAGTCTCACTGGCGCCGTCGCGGAATTGCTTGCCCGTGGACGACGACGCAGGTGCGCGTGTTCCCCTCCCCTTATTCGCCATCCCTGCTAGAGCCCTTTTCCTAGGCTTCTCGCGCCAGCCGCTGCGATCCGCCGCACGATCATCCGACATCTCGTGCTCTTGCTAGATCTCTCGGCGGCGATGAGCGACCGCGATATGCGGCCGACACGCTTCGACCTCTCCCTCGAATACGCGCGCGAATTCATCACCGAGTGGTTCGACCAGAACCCACTTGGGCAGATCGGCATCGTTGGAATGCGCGGTGGTATCGGCGAGCGCGTGTGCGAGATGTCAGGTAACGTCG
>JAKELI010000377.1:0-46518 GCA_021525025.1 Lactarius hengduanensis
GCCAGAGTGACGAAGAGCACCGGCAAATGCGGAGAGTCTTTGAGAGTGAACGGACGGGGGCGTGGCAACCGTGCTCGCATCCCCGCTCTTTCGTGCTACCCTCCGTCCTCCTCTCAAGCTCTCGATCGACTGGTTCAGGGACCAGAACAACTTTATTTTCACCCGCCCGCCATGCCCAGTAATTGCCAAGGGATCGGTGATGAGGCTCCCGTTTTCCGACCCTCATCAGCTCGCTCCGGGCCCACCCGCCCGTCGCGACCTCGCCTCGGAAACGAGAACCCCTCATCCCCGATCGAGAAGCACTTCGTGCTTCAGCCCAGTCTCTGTGCAGTCCGCCAGCTTAGTTGCTTCCTTGCCACAGCCCTCACCATGCGCCGGCCTCCTTCCCTCCCGGCGCCATACTGAACCTAAACGGAAAAGCAAGGCAGTTGACTCGCAAAGATGGTGCTCTCAGCCGAACACGCGTCTCATCAATGACGCATTAATGACGTACGGATCCTTTCGTCAACGAGTACCTTTTACTGATGCCGATGCGCTGAAGCGCTGAAGGCCTGAGAAATTTTGACCCATGGCTCCTCGTTTCGGCCAACAAAGGCGCCCTCTGCATTCTCCGGCAACCTCCCATGTCATTCATATCGGTTGAACCCCAGTCCAGAGTGTTTCTAGAGAGCCACTCGAACAGTCTGCTCACCCAATTCGATATACAACTCGAAATTATCGCAGATCGCTATTTGGCTTTCTTCCAAGAGAGGCCCGTCAATATCATCCGAGTCTTATTGTACTAACCGCTCAATTTTCAGGCGAAGAATCGAGGTATCCTAGTCAGTCACACGAAAATTGAACCTGCCTTGTATCTGGGCTGATTTCTTTCTCCTCAAGTATCAGTTCTTTGCGCAAACTCCATCGTGAAGCAACGGTTGTTGATGCCCCATTCGACCCACGCGCCGAACCAACCACAACGAGAACTGCATGGGATAAAGTGAGAGACAGCTTGGAAGGAGGTACGTGTTTGTACATTCTATACCGCGGATTGGGGTCCACAGTCGTCGCAGAAGCCAAAACCCAGCAAGCTTTCGTGGATATTTTGGATAACGACGTAATTAAACCCCTCGCAACGTTGAAGGCAAGCCAGGAACTCTCGTTTTGGCGAGAGTCCCTGTTCTGATGATGGGGTCGTCCGAAAGGAAACGGAAGATCGGACAAGAAAGCGGGTTGAGGAAGGTCTCGAGGAGTCCGCCGCGAAATATGCCGACCATGCGGAGAACACAATTTTGAAGCTCCAGCAGGCATACTTAAAGAAACATAACCCCCGTCAATATGCTCAGCCAACCGACGTTTCGCAAGGTTATCAGGACGGTCTGAACAGGAGGATTGGAAACAAGGTCTCGGCCCTATTTGGTGGTCGGCAGGAAGATTTGGGGGGACCTGAGTCTTCCAAGTCTGAAGAAGGTATTGCCAATACCACCCATGATCCCAACTTGGTTTGCTGAATTAGCCCTCTGAATCAGTGTCCGACGACGATTGCAGGAGAGCCGTTGCCTTGCTCAATACGTTTCGATTGAAGAGGGTCGAGAATCTGGGGGACGGATATGACGTGAGCGTTGTTCTATTCTAGGATGATATTGTTTAATGACCAAAAAACGGCACTGGCAGTGTCTTGGAAAACTCGTTTTCACGCCAATCGTCATGGACGCTCTTGTTAATTATATGGATGGTCTGACGTCAGTGCTGTCAAGTCCTCATGAAATCTTCGAAAATTTGACACGGTATACAGTGAAGCATGCACAAAGCGTGGCAACCTGGCAACGAATACTGGCGCAGAAGTTGAGAATGCCTTAACCGGAGCAGATACGTCTGGTCTGAGAATGTCTTTGGGTCACGCTCTTGCCTTTTCTATTCCTCCACTCACTCTCTACTGCAATTATCGCCCCGACGCATATTCGGACTTGATTTTCGGTGTTCCCCTGGTGAACCTTACTATTGATGTGCCGAAAGTCATTAGAATGTGCATCGAAGAAGTCGAGAAGAGGGGTCTGGATACTCACAAAATATATTCGGTAAGTAGGTCGGGCAATCTGTTTGGATTCACGTTTAGTGTCGCAGGTCGGTTCTATATACGATGCAAATATACTACAGGCCAGTTGAGATCTATCCCAATGACCGATTTGCCAGCTGACACGAATTCTTATTCAGTTGCGGCGCAGGTTCGAAAGCGAACAGTCATTTTCGTTCGATTCTACGGACAACATCCATTCCGTTGCGATGCTTCTCAAGGTCAGCCGTTGCAGCCATTGCAAATGGGCAATTCTTAACTTCGTTTCTGATCCATCATCTAGCGCTACCTATGGGATCTTCCAGAGCCACTGCTTATGCTCTCGCTGGAAGATTGTAGACAATACAGACAGAATAGAGGTAAGCGGTCTTCGTTCACTCGCACGTTTCATCCGCATCCACGTTCTGATGTCGTGTATAGCTAGATATACCGAAAACGATTGCTTCGTATTGCGATCGAGGATCCGCGAACTACATCCGGTTCACAGGGCATCATCTCTAGAAGCTGTTCTGCAGCATCTCTTGCTTGTTGCCTCTCATTCGGAAAAGAACGCAATGAACGTGAAGGCGCTCGCTGCTCAGTTCTGCTATACTGTTTTTCGTGGGAATGCAGTGTTGGAAGGTGGTGTTCACGCAAAGGCACGTTACAGCGACTTATCGTGATTTTTCCAACTGATTGTCTCAAAGAAACTGGTCATGGAGGATCTCATTCAAAATGCGTACACCCTGTTTGACGAACACCCACCTCAATCCTCTTTCTCCACATCACAGTCGGATTCCCCTGTGGAGGGGCGCCTCACATCCCTGCTGGGACTTTCGTTGTCACAGACCCCTATGGAAGAAGCGGAGACAACTACGCAAGAGCAGGTCATTCCCGGAGCTCAGGCGGTCGAGACATTGCGGAACGGTTCGCCGCCGGAGGCTGTGTCCTCCCTTCAGTCTGCACCTGCAGCCGAGTGGTGGCTGCCCCATCCGGGGCTACACCAACACCCAGCAGCGCCGACGATACCCCCAAGCCGACCCGAGAGTGTGCTATCTAGTGCCTCTGATTTTTCCCTCTGCGCCACGAGTTCGATATCCGGCGCTGAATTCCCGCCCTCCCCTGCGAGTTTACTATCCGATACCACTGATTCTCCCCCTTCTCCCGCTGCGAGTTTACTATCTTCAATGGGGACTTCCTCCCCGACTATGAGTGAAAGGATCTGACGACACTTTTGTATTTTGTATCACTTCTTGGAGAATCGAAGCTCGTGTTAGTTAGTAGTTGTGTATTTCATGAATGTTTAGTCGGCAGTGGCACGCAAGTGAGTGGTGGTGACTATATGACAATGGAAACGTATGTATGAAAAACGAAGAAAGAGTGGATAGATAATTCACGCGGGAACCTTAGCCTTTGCTGCCGCCTCTCGCGCCAAATTCGCCTGTCGCCACGCACGCGCAGCGGCGCCTGGCCTGCGTAGTGCCAGGAGGACGTGGAGCACGGCCGAAAGTAGCGCAACACTGCCAGCTTGGTGCATAGCGGCGAGCGGTACCGGCACGAGGTAGAGCAGGGTGGAGATACCGAGCGCCGCTTGCACGTTCGCCATCGCAAACGCAGCCGCCGTGGCGCGCACCGCAAGTGGGGGGAGCGCCGCGCGCACGGCTGCGCGCCGGGTCGATGCGAAAAGCAGCGCGGTTGCGAGATACGTCGTCATCGCGAGCACGCGGTGGTCGAACTGCACCGTCGTCGGATTCTCGAACAGATTGCGCCACGTGCCCTTGCCCCCGTCAGCGGCGTCCGCGTAGCTGGGCGATAAGAGCTCGTCCAAAGGCGGCGCGAGGCGCCCGCCCATCAGTGGGAACTCGTTGTAGACCAAGCCCGCGTCGAGACCAGCGACGAACGCACCTGGGCCCCGAGTTCAGATCCACGCACGCACGCTAGAAGGGGATAGGACGTACCGGATAACGCGGTAAGGAAGACGAGCCCTGTAACGATCGCGGCGTGCGCCTTGAAGCTTGAAGCTTGAAGCGGCGCACGAGCGGGTTGCGCAGCACACCATCCCATATACGTACGTCGCGCAGCCGGCCTCACGCACTGCTTGCGCTAGACCACCGTGAAGGAGAGCGCAGCGGCGAACATGCCCCCGAAAAGCGCGAGTGCAGTCCCGACACGCGTAGTACTAGCCTTGTACCAACTTAGTACATGCATCTCATCCAATACGTACTGTACAAGTCCTTTCGTCAACGACTCAACGCGTCAACTTTTACTGTTAACTTACTGGCGCTGAAGCTGAAGCGCTGAAGGCCTGAGAAAGTATGCGTCATGGTTCCTTAAGCCTTGTTTGAACAACAAACGCCCTCGCCCCTCTGCAGTCTCTGGCAACCTCCGATGTCTTTCATATCCGTAGAACCTCAGTCTAGAGTGTTTCTAGAGAGTCACTCGAACAGTCTCCTCACTCAATTCGATATCCAACTCGAAATTATCGCAGATCGTTATTTGGCTTTCTTCCAAGAGAGGTCCGTCAATGTCATCCGAGTCTTATGTACTAACCCCTCAATTTTCAGGCGAAGAATTGAGGTATCCTAGTCAGTTGTCTTCCAAAAATTGAACCTGCCTCGTATCCGGGCTGATTTATTTCCCCTCAAGTATCAGTTCTTTGCGCAAACTCCATCGTGAGGCAACGGTTGTTGATGCCCCATTCGACCCACGCGCCGAACCAACCACAACGAGAACAGCGTGGGATAAAGTGAGAGACAGTTTGGAAGGGGGGTACGCGTTTGCACATTCTAAACCGCAGCTTGGGGCAGACAACCGTTGCAGAAGCCAACACCCAACAGGCTTTCGTGGATATTTTAGATAACGACGTGATTAAACCCCTCGCAACATTGAAGGCAAGCCAGAAACTATCATTTGGGGGGAGGCCCTGTTCTGATAATGGGGACATCCGAAAGCAAACGGGAGATCGGACACGAAAGCGGGTTGAGGGCAGTCTCGAGGATTCCGCCGCGAAATATGCCGACCATGCGGAGAACACAATTTGAAGCTCCAGCAAGCATACTTGAAGAAACATCACCCCCGTCAACATTCTCAGGACGGTCCAAACAAAAGGTCTGGAAACGGGGATGGTCGGCAGGAGGATTTGGGACGTGAGCCTTCCAAGTCTGACGAAGGTATCGCCAATATCACCCAAAGGTCCTAATTTGGTTTGCTGAATTAGCCCTCTGAATTAGTGTCCGACGATGACTGCAGGAGAGCCGTTACCTTACTCAATACGTTTCGATTGAAGAGGGTCGAGAATCTTGAGGACGGATATGATGTGAGTGCCGTCCTATGCTAAGATATTGTTACACCAAAAACGCAGTGTCTTGAAGGACTCGTTTTCACGCCAACCCTCAAGAATGTTCTTGTTAAATATATGGATGGTCTGACGTCAGTGCTGTTAAGCCCTCATGACATTTTCGAGATTTTGACACGGCGTACAGCACGGCATGTACAACGCATGGCAAACAGGCAATGAGTACGAGCGCAGAAGTCGAGACAGCCTTAGCCGGGACAGATACGTCCGATCTGAGAGCGTCTTTCGGCCACGCCCTTTCCTATTCTATTCCTCCGCTCACTCTCTACTGCAACTATCGTCCCAACGCGTATTCGAACTTGATTTTCGGTGTCCCCCTGGTGAACCTTACGACCAATCGAGACAATGTGCCGAAAGTGATTAGAATGTGCATCGAAGAAGTCGAGAAGAGGGGTCTAGATACTCACAAGATATATTCGGTAAGTTGGTCGATGCATGCGTTTGGATTCCTATTTATTGTCGCAGGTTGGTTCTATATACGACGCAAATGTATTACAGGCCAGTGAGATCCACCTCAATGACCAATTTACCGGTTGACAACACTCCGAATTAGTTGAGGCGCAGGTTCGAAAGTGAAAAGACATTTTCATTTGGTTCTACAGACGACATACATTCTGTTGCGATGCTTCTCAGGGTGAGCCATTACAACCATTGCAAAGGCGTCAATCGACAACTTCATTTCTGATCGATCGTTTAGCTCTACCTCGGGACCTCCCAGAGCCACTGTTCATGCCCTCTTTGGAAGATTGTAGACAATACAGAAATAATAGAGGTAAGCGATCTTAGTGCACTTGTACGTTCATCTACATCCACGTTCTGATGTCACGTATAGCTAGATATACCGAAAATGATTGCTCCGTATTGCGATCTAAGATACGTAAACTACATCCAATTCACTGGGCATCTTTAGAAGCTCTTTTGCTTCATCTCTTCCGTGTTGCCTCTCATTCGGACAAGAACGCAATGAACGTGAGGACGCTCGCTGATCAGTTCTGCTCTACTGTTTTTCGAGGGAATACAGTCTTTGAAGGTGGCTTTCGCGCTAAGGCACGTTACAACGACTTCGTCGATTTGTTGTGATTTTCCAACTGATTCTCTCAAAGCGACTCGTTATGGAAGACCTCATTCAAAACGCGCCCACCCTGTTCGACGGGTGCCCTCAATCCCCTGCCGCCAAGTGGTGGCTACCTCATCCGGGGCTACACCAACACCCAGAAGCGTCAACGATACCCCCAAGCCGACCCGAGAGTGTGCTATCTAGTGCCTCTGATTTTTCCCTCTGCGCTGCGAGTTTGATATCCGGCGCTGAATTCCCGCCCTCCCCAGCTGCGAGTTCACTATCCGTTACCACTGAATCTCTCCCTTCTCCCGCTGCGAGTTTGCTATCTTCAATGGGAACTTCCTCCCGACTATTAGTGAAAGGATCTGACGGCACTTTTGTATATTGTATCTCTTCACGGGGAATCGAAGCTCGAGATGTTAGTGATAGTTTTATATTTATATTTTACGGACACGTGAGTGGCGGTAGACTATATCAAATGTAACAATGGAGCAGCCCTCTCTCCCCATCTACAGTGTCATGACACTGTAGGAAAAAAGTGGGTAGATGATTCACGCGGGAACCTTAGCTTTTGCTGCCGCCTCTCGCGCCAAATTCGCCTGTCGCCACGCACGCGCAGCCGCGCCTGGCCTGCGTAGTGCCAGGAGGACGTGGAGCACGACCGAGAGCAGAGCGACACTGCCAGCTTGGTGTGTAGCGGCGAGTGGTACCGGCACGAGATAGAGTAGCGTGGAGATACCGAGCGCCGCTTGCACGTTCGCCATCGCAAACGCGGCCGCCGTGGCGCGCACCGCAAGTGGGGGGAGCGCCGCGCGCACGGCTGCGCGCCGGGTCGATGCGAAAAGCAGCGCAGTTGCGAGATACGTCGTCATCGCGAGCACGCGGTGGTCGAACTGCACCGTCGTCGGATTCTCGAACAGATTGCGCCACGTGCCCTTGCCCCCGTCAGCGGCGTCCGCGTAGCTAGGCGACAAGAGCTCGTCCAAGGGCGGCGCGAGACGCCCGCCCATCAGTGGGAACTCGTTATAGACCAAGCCCGCGTCGAGACCAGCGACGAACGCACCTGGGCCCCGAGTTCAGATCCACGCACGCACGCTAGAAAGGGGCATAGGACGTACCGGATAACGCGGTAAGGAAGACGAGCCCTGTCACGATCGCGGCGTGCGCCTTGAAGCGGCGCACGAGCGGGTTGCGCAGCACACCGTCCCACGTACGTCCGTCGCGCAGCCGTCCCCACGTACCGTCGCGCGCGAAGCGCCAGTCGGCCGTGACGGAGAGCGCAGCGGCGAACATGCCCGCGTAGAGCGCAAGTGCAGTCCCGAGGTGCGCGGCGAGGCGGTACTGCGACACCCGCGGTACCGCGCTGTCCGCGCCGCCGCCGCCGCCCGCGACCGGCTCCTCGAGCCCCGAGCGCACCATGTACCACCCGAGCGCGCCTTGCGCGCCGAGAAGCGCGGCCATGCCGAGGAGCGGAGTACGTAGGGTGCGCGCGAGCCTCCCGCGCGCGGCGAAGTAGGCCAGCGGGAGGACAAATGCGAGGCCGACGGTGCGGCCCAGGACGCGGTGCCCCCACTCCATGTAGTAGATCGACTTGAAGTCGTCCAGCGCCATGCGCGAGTTTAGTCTGCGTTTGGAGCCGTTAGTAGGGCGTACAGAAGGCATGGACAGAAAGCGCACAAGCGGAACTCAGGCGTGGCTTTATACTTGTCGAACTCGCTCTCCCACTCCGCCCGTGAGAGCGGCGGGAGAACGCCAGTAATGGGCCGCCACTCGGTGATGCTCAGCCCGGACTCGGTGAGCCGCGTGACGCCTCCGACGACGATGACCGCAATGACGAGTGCAGGACGAAAGCAGGAGCCAGTTCCCGACTGCTGGCGGGGAGAGCACCGGAAGCTCTGCTGCAGGAAGCTGTATAGTACCATTGGACGAGAAGAAACGCGGCTCGAGCGCAGAGGTAGCACCCGGCCAGGGCTTGGAAAGCTTGACGAATGAGTACGGACGTGTCGCCGCGCGTGACGCGTGAGTTGATGGCGCCGCGTGAGTCGCAACAGGGAAACCGAAACGCAGCCGGTGCAGTCCGCGATGGCACGGAGAAGCGGCGCCGACTGGGCCCTTTGGGAGGAGGCGGAACGTGCGCGCAAACAGGCCAGCGGGCATGAGTCGAGTGCAAGTTGACCGGACCGACGGACAGTTGACTGCCTCTTTACACCGCTCCATCATGTTCTCCGCCGTCATACGAAGGGTTGTACAGCCATCACTACGCCAGGCTCGCCCATACACCCACACTCATTCTGTGGCGTCGTCGTCGTCGTTTTCTTCCAAACTCGAAAAAGGGGAACAGGATATTTACGACAAGCTGTCAGAACGTTTCCAACCATCCGAGCTGCTCGTACAGGACGTCTCCGGTGCGCCGCTCAGTTCCCATGACTGCTGTCCTAGTTAGTCCAATTGTTGCGCAGGGGGGTGTGGGACATTCTACGCTATTACTATCGCGAGCACGGCGTTTAAGGGGATCCCGGTGGTGAAGCAACACCGTCTTGTGAACGAGGTCCTTAAGAAGGAAATTGAGGGCATCCATGGACTCCAGGTGCGCACATGGTTTCCTACCATTCATTTAATATGTTGATCCCTCGCGCAGCTTAAAACCATTCCCCAATGACGACACGTACAGGCTGCTTCGTAGATGCAATATTTATATCGCGATCACGGACCAGCACTAGAGCCTGCGTCTCCCAAATAAGCTTAATGTCTGTTTCGTGCCCACATGCTACAAGCATCTAAAGTGGAATAGTCCTTCCAGCACTGTGCATGCACAGCTATCATCCGTTGCCTTTTTCTTTGATCAATCGGCTCCGGACTTTATACCGCACAAGATCCTGCTTTCGTAGTTGGCGCCACCACTGAACATATACACATGCGACATGATGAACTGTGGAAACTGTTGGTCGCTTAGTCATGCCACGGCAGTCTGTCCTCACTGAGGCTACTGTAACTCGGGATCATAACATTGCCCCTTACTGTAATGTTTTCGGCGCCGCAGTCTTTCCGCCGACGGCTTTTTTTTTACCGGCGGAACCCCAAGCCAATCTGCGGCCAGGACTCGCCTGGACTGTACATCATTCTCACCAGACAATGTACCATCAAACGGGCTTCCCTCCTTCCCTAGTTGCTAAGACGATGAGAGAAATTCTCATCGACTATGGCAGCATCAATAATAGCTTGCTTACATGTGGCGCACTCTCAATAGACTCAAAAGTTACAACTAACGCCACACGACGAACCCAGATCAATATTGATGGCACTATCTGACTTTCAAGATTTTTCTGACAACGTCGACGCTTTCTGAGGTTCCATGGTGTCGGTCTTGAATTTCTGCGTTTAGAATACTTGCTTCTTTGCCACCCTCCCCTTTAAGTGGGCCAGGGAAAGGTCTCCCCGTCGTGCTCGTGGATACGCGGCCAGGCCAGGTTACAGGAACGTTCTGTTTGGGGTGCGGCCAACCATTGTCATGATGAAGATACGCGACCTACATATCTTACACCGAGGGCCTCCGAGGAGTATCATAAGCTGCCACTCAGATCTGTGGACCGAGACACACCGTGTGTCGCAGCTGATGGCTCCGGATCAGCTCACCCCCACGTAACACCCTCACTTGGTAATTCCCACTACAGTATAGTATCCCTGTGTAATAGTCATCGTATGTGGTTTACTCATGAGTCATGTCAGGACGCAATCAGCAGCTGCGTAATGGCGACGACGACGACCCGAGCCCACGGTCGCGAAACCCCCCGTTTGGGGCTGTGCGTGTTGATTGGGTTGTAGTGACATTCAAGTTTGGACGCACTGGGTCTCCATGGATGCGACTGCTTGGCTGAAGACAGCAGGTAGCTTTATTCTTAGTAAGTTACTACTAGGTTCTGTGCCTCTTAATCTCGTGATGAGTGAATTCTGTCAACTCCAATTACGTACACAATACAGTACATGTCCGAGATGTCCGAGAGAAGTCTGGATAACGTTGACACCTTTGGCGAATGCTATCATAATAACCAGCCTCACTCGCTCCGCCTGTTTCCTTTTTTGAGTGATCCTCACCTCATGTCTTTTTTGTCCTCGAAGTGGCCTTTGCATCAGCCAACCGTGGAGCCAACAAGCAGATGCAGTCGGTACCAACCGGCAATAGCCGATGTGATGCATCAGGTAGAACTTGGTAAATATAGGGGTACATGTACCTGTGTACAGAAGTGTCCTAGGGAAAACGTGCGAACAAAGAGGTAATTTTTTCCAGCAACCAGTTGGATAGGAAGGATTCAAAAAACGGGGTCCCGGCCACCCATTGCTTCCTGCACATTGATTCATGCAATATACACTATGAAACTCAGGCTGGGGAAGGAACGGCTCTCTCTGTAAACCACCTGATGGGCCCAAACGAAGTCGTACTAGGTGTTTGGCCTCTGAGTTGAATGTCTGGAGGCGCATTAGGTGCGGCGTACACAACACCTGTTGATAACTAGATCAGGGAGAGGACAAACCCGAACTTCACGGGCTGGACTCGCCGAAAAGCGGGGCTAAGACGGTGAGGAGGAGAACGGACATCATCGAGCAGCGCATCGTGGGGAGGGGTGGTGTTATGAGCATGTAACGTGGGTCGAAGAAATTGTTGAACAATGGGCAAGACAAATGGGGCGATGGCTTGGTGGCACGCAAAGAGAGACGAATGCCCGGATTGCACAAGATCAGATTGGGGTCTGCCCTCTTACTCACAGCGGTTTATAAACATATCAGAAGTTCGAGAACAACGGCATCATGAGGTGGCGAAGAACCTCCGCGGTATGATCATCTTCTTTACTAGTGACGTGAAGCATTACCACCTTGAGAAATGCTAGAACATAGCGTAGTCGTTGATTGCAGCAGTATTGAGAAAGCGAGTTGGGAAAAGGGTGAGGCACCAGCAAAGCTGATCAGTGATTACTAGACCGTGTGGAAAGAGAGAGGGACAAAGAGCGAGGCCGAGCGAGGGGTCATCAGAGCACCAAATGGATGGAACTGGAATTCGAAGTTCTTTCTTGAGTTCTCTTCTGCGTGAGAACACTCATCTCCTCGCTTCCGAGGGGAATCTCACATAAAATAGATTTCTACACAAGGACCAAGTAAAACAACACAATTCCAACAGCTAACAGGGTAGTCGGTTCGTCTACCGAGGCCCGGGCTTCCAGGGGCCCTCGGCAGATGCTGTGTGTGGATTGTGTAAAGAAGAAAGGCAGCAGGAGAAATAGAACCATCCTCTGTAGCCGGTCCGGCCCGGGGGGCCGGGAGAGAGAGCAGTCCGAGTCGCTGTCGGCGTCCACTGATTCTCTCATCTACGTACCCATCAGCAAATAAAAATTAGATTTATAAGTGTTTATAATCGCTTATAATCACCGTAAGCGGTGTGAGCAGGTCCTAGATTACAAATCGCCGAAAGCGATTGTGTTAATTCGATGGTTTTGAAATCCTTTCGCAATTATGCCCATGAATGGTAATCGATGATAATCACTTTTGCCGATTGTATTGCCTTTCATGGAACTGAAACTCTTTACCTGGGTTGTATGTGCTTATGATTGATTATAATCCACAGGGTAGCTGGTTAGAAAAATTACGACGCCATTACTGTACCCATCTTTGATCTTTTTGCTCTATCTTAATTATTGTTTAATTACTAACTATCGGACATCAGACATCTCACATTTCGTAATACTACTACTAACTGGTACATAATAAACAGAATTGAGACGGATTTGAACATACGATCTCAACGTATACATGAGTGCTGACATAACAACTTGGGCCGTGATTGAGTATTACCGCTACACCACCAGGTCATCAGTACCGTACACGAAGGTATTATACTTAAATAGCAAAGCCTGTTTCTGCTAGAACGACCCATGACGTTAATATGGGTCCGCGTGTGCGGGGGCCAGAAAGGGAAAGGTGCAATAGCATGCACTGCACACAGGTGGTCGGGACACTTCTACAGGTCGTCCTCGGGGAGGCCCTCCTAGACAATATCGACACATCAAAGGATTCAAACGCTTTGCCCACGTCCGTTTGTTCCATATGTACGCTCGCGAGCTTGACTCGGCTTTGGGTCAACGATGGTAGCAACTGCAGACCCCTCGAGATCAGTCTTGGCACCATTAGCGTCTCCACTAAAATAAGGGTACCATCGCCAGTAGACGGGTTTTCTGGGAGGGTGGGAAGTGGGCCTGTGACGTGGTTAGAAAGTTACGGAAAGGAAACGGAATAAGGGGAGGGTCATACGAGGACGGCTCGCAACGTCGTTCTGGAACTTGCTCAGAATGGTGGTGGCAGTGTAGTCTACGCGAAGTGTCGGCAAATATCACCATTTGAACTACGCACCTCACAAAGAGTCTTCATAACCCTCAAGTTGAGCGCCTTGTCGCAGTCCGCCACCACATCCTCGTGCTGTGGTGGCTCCAAGACCACATAACAAGCGGTTCGATTGCTGTAGAATACAGGTTCGAGGTGAGGCGGCACCTCAATGGCGCACGTGTAGTATTGCTTGGGTTTAACAAAGCTTCGGGCTTGGTGCACGTTATTGCCCTTTTGCTTTTCAGCGAAGCCGCAAACGACTTGCGCACCTGTCCACCGGAATCGACATGCCGTCGAGAAGAGGGTTTGAGGGGACGAGCTGACCTCTTTTAGAGAGCACCTTGATCTGGTGCGTCAAAAGGTGGGTATGAGCGTGAGGCGCGGACAGAGCGGAATGGGACACGCAACCGTCGCCCTCTACCTCGGCCCCTTTCTGCTTTCTCCTCTCCAGGATGGGCCCATACTGGTCCTTCAGTCCTGCTAGGCTCCTTTTCTTCTTGTCTTTCTTTTTCCTGAGCAGAGGCTCTCCTTGTCAGCCTCACCGTGGGTGCGTGATGACGTGACATAGTAGGCGACCCCTCCGGCGGCAATGGCGGCAGCGGTGACGCCAATAAAAATGCCACGTGTTATTTGAGATGAAGGATGAGACGTACCAGTGGTCGACAAGCGTGTCCTCGGACGACATGGGCAAGGCATAAGTGTTCAGATGAGTCCACGGAGGTCGTTGGATCGGGGGTCGTTACAAGGGCCTCAGCCGCACTCGGCGGGACCAACGGCGGTTGTTGCTATTGGTGCTGCGCCAACTGGAGGGGAAGATAAGATAACGGTGCGGTTAAGATGTATTCAGAACGCACTTGGAACAAATCCTGGGGAGAAGGTTGAGGCGGTGCAGCTGCAGGGGGTCATGCAGCGGGGGAAGGTCACGGTGCAGGTGGATCAGGAGTTGTATGCGTGAGGCAGCGGGAGCGCTGTGTTATGCTTTGAGTGAGAGGGGCCCTACCAACAGAGAAAAGAGGTCGGGTCAGCTCGTTGTGGGATACCTAGATTCGATATGCACAGTGAGTAAATACCTGACAGGACCCGGCTGTCTCGTCGACACGCTTACCCTCGTCATAACGTGCCTATGGAGTTGATGTGGCCTCGGCTGCGCAAAGAGTGAATTCAACAGAGAATGGGGGCTGTGTCGTCGCGGGATAAGACTTGCCAGTGGGGAGTGCGGGTTTTGCCGGCCATGGAATTGTATGCGCGTGTATACTTGCTCATACACAAGCCAGTCGAATTGTGTGCAATTATAACTTGACCATGAGAGTTAGCTAGAAATCATATGGGCATATCATTCAGCCGCGAGAGTCGTCCAAAAATTGTACGTGCTTACAACTTGGCCATGAGATTTCACAGAAATCATGAGTGGGCTGCGTGTGACCATGAGAATTGTAAGCACTTATATGCTACACATAATAGTCCATTCGTAATCACGGCCCAATTACATGTGATTGTTAATTCACGATAAGCTCAAATCCGGTTATAATCTACGTAAGCTCTTTCGATTTTGGTAAGCACATAAAAATTTAATTTTTATTTGCTGATGCCCGTGTGCTGCGCAAGTGCCAGTACAGTCCGTACCCGACATCCCGTGGCTCCTTCCAAAATGCACAATCACCGCTGGAAAAGCCTGAGTATCGACAATCGGTCCACGACAATCTTGGTCGGCTGCGGCTCAGGGGTCCATCTTATCCATTTCATGCGATTCCCGAACTATGTGCGGGACAAATCAGCTCGAGATTTTACCGCTCACCCTCATCTCTCGCCAACGGTCGACTTGCGTTGCCACTCGTGTGTCGCTATTCCACGTTATGACCACTGCTGGTTACCGTATTAACGCGGAAAATACGTTCTCGCCGAACGATCGCTGTGTTATTGTTATTTTTATATTTGATCGCCCTTTCGTTCTCGAACGTGGACCGTGAGTCGGACGCTGAGCAAAAACAAACTACCGCCTGTCTGGTCCCGTGAGTGATAGAACCACCCCCGCAACGAACAGCTGAACCCTGTCAATCGTGCCACTCATTACACTCACGGTGCGGATGGAATTCGGGAGGCTACGTCTCCAGGGTCGTTGTGACTCGTGATGGCTCATTTACCAACAGCTCGTACTGTGCATCCGACGGAAGGCCGCCTCAACGGCGAACTTCGAAGCAACCAGTGTGAAGGAGAAGCCTGTGCTCACTTCTTTGATTGACAGCGTAATCTGACTCGTATATGTGCCACCCTGGCCCGGGTGCCCACTGTGCATGTGTCATCATCTCACCTGACGGAGTTAACTAATAAATCTCCGGCGGCCAACCTCCTCTAAATAAGAGTTGGACACGAATCCATCTGCCGAGACGGTGACGCGATCAAGGTAAGTAATAGGGTATGTTAAGGGAGCGTACGTTGTTACTAGTACCTCGGCTTGTTGGGTGAACCCAGTGTGCGCCCTCATCTTCACTGTCCTGACAACTGGCAACCTGCCGCCTTCACTACAGCACCGACCCATTGAACTGAACCATCGACCGGACACATACTAGCAACAAATATTTATATCCGCCGCCTTCCATGCATTCCATGCATCATTATTGTAAAGTATTACCCACTCACCCTCCAATCATCTGAATCCAGCATCGTGGATTCGTAGTGCAGCCATCAACGAATCATGATCGCATCACGGTGTATACTAATGATTACATCACCACACCCATGCCCATGAACTCGCGCCAGCTGCATTCGGTTAGTAAGTTAGCAACGGACCATGCAGGATGTCCATATACGTCCATCACATCCCAGCACTCTGGCAACTACCATAAAGGACTCTCCCTCCTCCTCCCTCCGAGTCTCCGGAGAGCAAAATGAATGCACGTGTTACACAAATGGGGAAGAACACCGGCGCGAGGCGTAATGCAGCATCTGTACATGGTCCCAATGCTGCGCCCTGCCAAAAAAAGGCCGCGCATGCCGCCGCAAATCAATCAAGGGAGAGGCCACCAAGCTACCCACAGTGATTGGCGTTGCAGAAGCCGACACAATACGACGCCAGGCCGTGGCGTCTATGCATAGCCAAGACAACGGTGGGGTTGGGGTTGTCGCTGCACTGCCAATGAGAGAAGAGGGATACAGTAGCAGCCACTTCCTTCTGCTTCTGTCCCTATCAAACACGTATGTTGAACAGCGGAGAAGCCACGTCCCGTCCCTGTCGGGGCCAGGGGTATGGTTCACCGTTATGTAAACGTCTAGGTGAGTGACGATTGTCCGTGTCTGTTTTACACACGCGTCATCCACAGTGCACACTCCACAACATACAGTGCGCTGGTCGTGAAGAATGGTCGTTCATCAAATGGTGAGGTGCGATGCCATCGCGGTGCAGTGCACCGCGGGTGGTGCGGCAGAGAGCCCCTCTTCGAATGCGAGCGCCACGCCGTCGTGATGCGCGTGATGCCCCGCGTTCCTCCGAGCCTCGCGGATGGCCAGCAGAACCTTAACCTCACCTGCCAGAAGGGCTGTACTGCCCCCAGGCACGCTCTACGCGCTCGCATTCGGGCCTGGCTGTGCATCTGCGCAGCCCGGACCCGCTCTCAAACTGATCAATGCATGTCATAATTGTTGAATGCGTTGAGCACGTTCAGGATCCTACTGTTCATCATGCCGTACGAACTTGAACGCGAATGTGACCGGCAGCGACCAACGACACTCCAACAACGATCGAACAATTGCTGTCCTCCTTGACGGACCGTCGGACCGTTACCCGTCTGCGCCGGTAGCATTTATTAGATGGCAACAATTCCAGTTAATTAATTAAAAAATCAAATGTCCCGACGTGCATTGCACTCATCGGCGGCGGGATGCCAGCGCTCCAGGCTACCCCGAGCCTCTCCCAGAGCTGCTGTACATGCAATGGCATAACGACACGCGCAGCTCGCTCGCTTGCTCTGTGAGGCGGGGTACATGTGGGTATGCTGTCGGTGGCGGCACGTCTTTCTCAGAATGCGCCCATTTACCTGGTTCCATCTCTCTCCCCTTTAACACTCCGTCGTGCTTCCATACTTTCCGCGGCGACTTGACTGACATAGAGCCTCCGTTGAGGTGAAGAGGGTTGGGCCGTGTGTCCGTGTTGCCCGTTCCTCACCGGCTCCAGCTCCCAACTTTCGGCCTTCTGACTCGACCCGGATCATCCAGACACTCGCTACTTGGGCCCAGCAAGGTGCCGCGCTTCATGTTGTCCTCCCATGTCTTGGCTCTGCTGGCATGATTGCTGCTAGTCAGCCCAGAGTTAGCCGGTACGGTCGCTCACGAAGGACCCTTCACGGCCCTAGGACTACAGAGTTGCGCCCCGGCATTTTAATGGCAACAATCGTGCCCCTTGGCACCGTCCTCCCCAAAAGGCCACCACATACCGGGTTCACACGCCGCGCGCATCCATTTCGTTCCGAGTCCTTTTGGATTAGGGTTACAGTAATTAGGCCTGCCCCTCGTCGAACATGACCGTGGCTGCCCATTGCCAGGACTGAAACCCGGACGCGAAAGCGAACTCGTGGTTTAGAATTCATGAGAAAAACATTACGCACGCGTGATCGTTCTGTTCCGCGTAACTTTTGACTCACACTGATACTGTATCTTCACTGTAAGTTGTAACGTAGAATGTTATTCCGGAGTTAAGAGCATCGCGCCGGCCGTGGAAACGAGAGGGCGTCGTTCCCATTTCCGAGCGCTGACCCACCAACTTTTCGTCTCAGATGAGAAATAATAATGAAAATAAGAAATACTAACAATAATAATTTGGAGCATAATCAATTACCCAGTCAAATCCACCTGAAATCCATCCCTCACAGTAGGTTGGTCTCGAATAAACCGACCGCCAAGCCATATCGTGTAGGGCACCTGTCTATTTGTTCATTGTCGATAAAAAAAGACAGTGTAAGTAGACGACGCGGCACCGATGGCCAAGAATAGCAATGATAGTCTCCGCGCCGATCGACACAATGCATGTGCATTCCCATCAACCAGAGTAACTGTCCAGACTCAGGGATGCCGGCGATAATAACCCCCGACTATGGGCGGCGGAACAAGCGAAGAAGAGTGATCGCCTCGCGATCGTACGTTTCTCTCGCGGGGTCGTCGTCGACCTGTCAAGCGACGTCGATTGTATTCCATTGTTCATTTTCAGTGGAGAGGGAAAAAAAAAAAGCCCCGAGAGGAGGAAGGTAGCATACCACAGACCAAGTGAACTGTTTCTTGAGTATCGCAAAGAAGCGCTTGTCCGCTTTTCGACGTTTCTTGTAACAGAAGAGTACCTCCGGTGCCATCGGCGCCGACTCGTGCGGAGGTGGGACGAGTGCCACGAGCGTGGCAACAAGTAGCGGGAATGCGGGTTCGAAGTAAACACAGTCGGCCGCAAGGACAATATCCGGCCGCGGGAGGTGCTTGGGTAACGGCTTTGACCTAGGACGTGGCAAATGGGACTGAGCCGCAGTGGGGTGGGTCAGAACGTACCAGTCTAGCTCCGCTGCAGTTACGTTCGACTGCAAGTTACTGAGCGCGATATTGCGCTCCATAATTGGAATGAGCGGCCTGGCGCCGGCGATAATGACGAAGGTGAGCTTTTGGGTTGGAATGTAGGACTCGGAGAAAGAGGCGCACGCTTGGTCGGTAATGTACACTCGCGCACCAAAGTACCCAGCAACGAGCCCGACGAGCCCCGTGCCACTGCCCAGCTCGAGGACGGTCAAGCCCTGGAGGGCTTTGCCGCGCCGGGCGATGTAACATGCCAAAACCTACCATAGACACACCCAATGACGATAGCAAGGAATATATGATGAAAGAGGGTGATAGGTCGGCACCGGAAGCGTACCTCACCAGCTGGCCATGCGATACCACCGCACCCGGGACTCGCATCAACAGCAAGGGGCAGGGTGATCGACCGTTGAGATTCGTCGGTGTCGAGTGGGAGTCTGATATTGATCTGGATGATCTGGTCGCGTAAGGACGGGGGTTGTGCTGGGAGTAGATCTGGGTCGTCGGAGGAAGCGAGGTGATGGCAGAGGGTCGATGATGTCGAGAGGAAGTGGCTCAGGGCCGCTGCAGGACGTGGCAATGGGACATGGAGTAGCGCCTATTATTGGCGCAGTGCTCGTCTCGCTGTCCGTCTCGCTGTCAGTGCAAGCGGAGGTGGCTCGGTCGGGTCCGAATCGAGTCGAGTCAGACGGTTACAGTAATTTAAGTACAATTTATGTGACTTGTTTGGAGGCGGTTAAGGGATATTCCTGTGCTGTGAGGCCAAGTCCCGATATTATGGCGCGTGCACATGACTGATGGTGTTCCTATAGATGGGATCTATCTATCATGACATGACACCTCTTATAACACAACACAGTAGCTTCGCTTTCCCCCTCCCCACCACTCGTGCTTGGCCATGAAAGTGACCTCCACCACTCTTCTTCCTTTCGCTCCCCACCAGCAACTCGTTCCATCGTCCCATTCCTCGCCGCAACGGGCTTCCGTTTACTCAAGGGTCCCCATCACTTCCTCGATCCTCTACTCCATGCCAAGCTCAGCTTCACCGCTTCACGATTTCTTCGACGTTCCGCGTCGCCCAAACTCTCTACGATTTCGACCTTCCATAATTTCGGAAGCGTCCTACGAGTCCTCATCCTCGTCCTCCTCATCGACGTCGTCGTCGTCCTTCCCCAACACATCCCCCACCTCCTGCTCCACACCGCCATCGTCGCTGCCTCCATCACCGCCGTACGTACATCTTACTTCTATTTTGACGACTTCGGCAATCTGACCATCGTTTGTGCTCGCGCGATGCCTTGATCGTGATCGCTACCTTTGTATTTCCTAATTAGTCCAACATCCAGCTCCTTCGGCAAATCGCGACCTCTTCCAAAGATCCCGAAATCGCAGCCGCCGCCGTCAATTGCGAGCCCCCGGCACCCTCTCCCCTCCACCGTACCGCCGCACCGACCTCGATCCCCACCCCCAGCGTGGTCGCCGCGACAGACCACGCCGGTGTCCGGGCGATCTCCACCACCCGCATCATCACCTGCGCGCCCACAGCGGCCCAAGGTGATTCTTCCTCTCACGCTCCCGCAGCGACCATCTTCCGCGTCTCCCACCCCCCGGTTGGCACCACCCCCCGCTTGTATACACCCCCAATAGATGGATCACACGCCGCACCACTTCGTGTCCGCCCCCTCCCAGTGCGGCCGCCACCGCCTGGCCCCCCCAGCGAGGGAGACACCCCCATTGCACCATTCGGAAAATTGCGGTGGACAGACTCTCTACCGACCCCCGAAGATGATGACCCGTCCTTGTGCGATGACCGCAGGGCCATTGACTGGGACCTGATCGATGAAGTCATGAAACACGCGAGCTGAAATGTCACCGCACGGACACACTAACCATGTCTTATTTCTGTTTTTCTATGGCGCCACCTTCTTGTCGTTGTCGCTTTGTCCTCCCGTCCTTGGAGATACCTCCACCCCCACGGTGTTGTCTTATCGCGGCATTTAACGAGTGCATTGTTATGAGCATTATACTACTATTATTATCTCACATTTCCCCTTCGAAACGCCGTTACTTTGTAACCACCTTCACCATCGCCGTACGCATCTTGACGATCCAATTCAATTCTCAAAAGATTTTTCCCCGCTTCGAATGTGTGTGCGTATGTGTGTTTGTCTGCCGCTGTTTGCGTGGGAGAGACGCCGAAGCGTGGCCACACCAACCAGGTGGCTCGGTTCTACCCTACCCTTCTCTTCCAGTCGTGGCGCAAAATAAATAACTCGAGCCGTCCGTTTTTTGGTTTCAACTCATTCGTCCATTCGGAGGAACTGGGGCACGATAACGGGAGACGGCTTTTATATATCGCGCCAAGATTTGTATTCGATTCGGTCCGTTTGGTGTAGTGTTCACCCCTTCGTTGTGCTGGTGGAACCAAGTTATATTGTGCGGCACCTTCCAAAGTAGAAACAAGACGGTGCCTTTTCTTTGCTTTTTTTTTTTTTCTCACTCAGGCCGGGTTCTTATCAAGATACGAGGCACACGGACACCAAAGAACCGCATGTGCCCGATAAAGAAGTACAGCCAGTAGTCGTAGTAGTAGGAATAGTCGTAATAGTAGGAAGCAGCAGCGGCCTAGGACGACGGATTAGGCATATACAGTAACTACTCCATACTCTGGTACCACCAGGGTCTCCGCGGAGGTTTCTCGGGTGTGTATACTAACTATACATGTCTCACAAGGGTAACACGCTTGGTTTTACCAAACCATGGGAAAGTAAGACCTGAGCGTGAGAGCATTTGCTCGGAGGTCTCAACACTAAGCGACGTCCATGTCCTTCTCTTCCAAAACCGAGCTGCGCAGTCATGTGAGTACGGCAAGTTGGGGCATAGAAAGACGTAAGGACATAGAAGTACATGTAGAGCCAGGTACGGTACTGTATTATCAGTTAATAGAACACAGGCAGTGTCGGATCAAAAAACTCCGGATGGCGAAGGCCAGGCCAGCTTCTCGTGTGGGTAATGGTCCGAGAAAGCTCCAACTAATAGCGCCAGGGCACATGAATATTTGCCACCCAGCCCCACTGTAGACCCGTGTGAGATGAATAACACAAGTATGAGAGGAGGTACAGTCTGAAACGCGAAGAACCGAACGAGACAAAATTGACCTCGCCCGAGGATGACTGAGGTGGCGCACACGTGTGGAGTCATCTGCTGCGTACGTGCATGCTGTCAACTTGGATCATTGCCAACAAGGCTGGCCAGGCGCTGGCATTCCACGTATCCGTATCCGCGCGCTCAATCTATCAATGGGACCGCGGCGCATTTACTCATCTGGACCCCCGGAGGGTTTCTTCAACTTTCTTTGTGTTGTGCTTTGCTGTCTCCATTCGCCGCTGGCAGAAGTGCCTCGGGCTGATCGTATGTCGTGGGCTTCGAGCTCGCTCTCGGCATTCGCGCTGCGGCGTGGTCGGGCATCTCGGCTGTGTGGGAGTCGCTTCACGTGAACTCCAACTACCGAGGGCTCGACCCTTTTAGCACGCTTCCGTTCAATGAAAATACCTTATCTTGTGCGATCTCATAAAAATTACGATAGATCGGGCGTGTTCACTTTTCTGCCCAAAACGAGTCATAGCAAGTCTAGTGGGATATGGGGATTACACGATGTCGGATGTCAGGCATGTCAGGACTGACGTCGTACTAGTAGGCGTAAAACCCGGCGGGTATAGTATGGGCACGACGTGGCATCTTCCAACAGCATTGTTGTACAAGCAAAGTGTGTGACCACAAACTACATGGATAGGCAAGCAATGCACCGAGGCGTCTCTTGACCGCTTGCCGATCGCGCGACACGGATTCAAATCTGGTCCACCCGACATGATTTACCGAAGATAATACAACAACGATGTTGAAGCTAACTTACAGCGATCATATCCCGCTCCTATTGCAATCGGCAAGAACACCAATTCCGTGTAATAGGGGGTGTGCCCGCGTCTCGTGAGATTTCTTGTCTTTCGTGCTGAACACAAATTCCTATAACGAAAACCGAACCGAACCGAGATTGTCCCCTTTTTCATTAATTTCTTATTATTATGCGCGTCTTTGTTTGGTCTAGCCTAGGGTGTATTTCCGGGCGACACGAGGGGGGAGGCACGATCCCGAGAAAGAGACGGGCTCGAGAGGCCGGGGTCCTGTCGGTGACTGCGAAACCTGGAGGTCCGTGTCGCTGCGCGGGCCGCGGGCCGCGTCAAGGTCCGGTGCTTCCATGCACCGGCTGGGAAATGCAAATTCGGCCTGTCACTGTGGCCGACTACAGTGCGCGCGGTGGAGTGGAGTGCGTGGTGACAGCACAAGAAAGTCCCCTCGGGGGAATCGCAGATACGTGAGAGACGGGACCAAGACAACCGAGTCAGAGAAGGAGGGCGAGAGTCGGCGCTTGGACAGGCACAGACGCGAAACGCGGCGAATGACTTGCAGTTAAGCTGGTATTTAACTCAACAGTGATCGCCGCTTTGTGTTAGGAAGCAATTTGGGGATCGGGTAACCTTTTTGTCCTCGGTTCACTTACCACCGTATTTCACCATTCAATGCAGTAAGGGAAGCGTTGGAGAGCCCTGATTGGTTGGGCAACTGCAAAAACTCATGGTGGAGTTATACAATTCTCGACTTTGTAGACACAAGAGACATATATAGAGCAAGACTGCAGTACTTGAGTACCTATAAAAAGTGGACAATGCCAGTGAGTTGCAGTGAGTAAGGAAATTGGAACCAAGCAAGGCGGTAAAGATGAATCGGAAAGGGGAGGCCAAAAGTCGGATTATTCCAAGGATTGCGAAACAGGATGATCCCGGTGTTACATATGAGACCGAGCGACGTCGGACGGTCGAGGAATGGTGACAGTGCAGTTACAGCATAGACTCGGAGGCACACCACAACGGAGCGAGCTCTTTTTTCTGAGTACATTTATATTCCAGAGCATGTAGCTAAGACAAAAACCGGCCGTAAATATTTCAGAGGGATAAGTCAAAATACTAGGGGAAACCCAAAAAATAGGTATAAAATTAATTCACAGGTGGACCCTCGGGGTCGAGCAAGGGTCGAGTGGCTATCCGAGATAGGTTACTGAAGTTGGTGTCGTTCTGGGCGAGCTCATTGCCAATGACCAAAGGTCAAATACGTAATAGAATCGTTCCAAAAGAACTTACTGTACCTGTGGCCAGGTCTCTTTCGGGAACACCTGGCAACCATGGTGGCCTCGGGGGTTTGTGCGTGGTAGGGGCGGCTGACTCCAAGAAGTGGAGTATCATGGGAGTATCCCCGGAGCGAACTCGTGGAGGGAAAAAATGCTTATTGTTACTGTATGCGTGACTGGCATCGCGGCTACTGTGCTGTATGTGCTCATCACTGGCTAGGACAACATCAATTGAGACTAAACGGGCCTTCGAAAAAAACGAGCGTACCACCGTTATCGTTCACTCACCATCCCGGAGACGCTGTACAACAGTAGTAAAGCAGACGCAGACATGGGTCTTCTTCCCGGACAGGTCGCCCGACTAAGTTATGTCCGCCCGTCAGATAAGTAATGCGCGGCTTCGCGCTAGGATGTCTGGCGCTTCCCTAGCAACGGGTCGCACTTCTTGACACTGTACAGATGCCATCGAAAATTTTAAAATAAATAAATAAATAAGAGAAGGGAAGAGAAGAGAAGAGAAGTCAATAAAAAGGACCGAGATGGCAATTTGACATTTATGGAGAACGGACGAACGGGAAGGGTTACAGTACGTCAGGTAAAACTGTACTTCAGTATGTTGTAACGATTTGCTTGAAGATAGTGGCGCATGCGCGCGCCACATAAATACCTTTACTGGGGCGGAACGGTCAGGCATTCTGGAGAGAAGCGCAATGACGCCAGCGCGCAGAGCTTGATAGAACGCCGGAAGGCACACAGAGCCCAGCTCTAGTACTTGTTTACTAAGGACAGTGAATAAGCCAAGTCGCGCTGAAATAATCGTTCGAGCCGTCGTCGCTGAGTCCGTAATTGGTATGCCCCTTTAGGCTGGGCTTACTGTAGAGGATTGGAAACGGCCTGTCGTTCGTGCATGCCTTTCAGGTTCTTGGTAATATTTACGCACGTGTGAGAAGCGCGCAGATGCAATCACTTCAGAGCCAGAATACAGGATAGTATACGCAGGACGGCCCCAGAAAGACAGAGCGTGCCGGAAAAGGCAAGATACAAGACGGAGAAGCTTTGGGTCGGCGTATTGATAAGATGGCCAACAGATAGCCTGGCCTAGAACTGAGTCGACATACAGCATGTGTGTAGAGCTCCGATAGGATAGGGACGAAATTTGGCCTAGAAGAGGCGGGGACCGGGAAAATGTGAAGGGACAGCCGTGTCAGCGCACCTCACCATGCCAGCAAAGCTGATGACCAGGAGACGCTTCTCACCTATGGCGTAGATACGATAACCTCAACCCAGAACCGATGATGCTACGACCCTCTGGAGGTTCTCTCAACATTTTCCATTCGTCCTAATAGGGGCGTGGCGCATGTAGTATGGTGAAGTACTGGGATGTCGAAATCCTATGGTAATCGACCTGTGATTCGGTGGACACCCTCGGAACTTGTCCTTTCGTGAGCCTGGGACGAAGTAGGGAGGAAGAACTCAGTGTGGGCGCTAGTTTCAACGCATGGCATGCGGGACTCTCCCAAACCTTTTTTTTCTTTATCACGGACGACCATTGTCGCCCGAACACAAGAGATCTCGCTCACCCTATGCATATCACGAGCTTCCCCCATCGTGAAGCCAAGGCGTTCTTCGGGTCATCTACCTCTGTCTAGCATAAGCCAGCCAGATTCTACCCTTCCAGTGTCCACGGAATGGATAGAGCTATATGCACAACCGACCGATGACTGTGAAAGCCAACTGCTGGACTGCGGAACTGCGGGACCGAGTGGCTGACTGTACTGAGGCTCTGACTCTGACTGACTCCTCTGACCTGACTTGACTCGTGTTTACTCCACAGCCACAAAATATATCATGTGGATTATGTAGGTTGTGGCGCTGACTCCATACATCTCTTCACAAACTGTCATCTGGTCTTACAACGACATCTACGATGAGCCAACAAAGAGCCAATGTACGGGGAGCTTACGACGGAGGCGGTCGGGGCAGAGGCGGCAACAACACCGGACGTGGTCGAGGTCGAGGTCAAAGAGGTGGCTTCCCGTCTTCTATCCGTGGAGGTCGTGTAGTGGGCGGTGGTGCCCGATTCCGACGCTCCCTTAATCTACAAAGCCGACCAACCCGCTCGAGTCGACGCCCGCGTTGAATCCGCCGACGAGCTCATCCCACGTCTTCAAGCACTAGGCCTCACCAAAGAGCATCCCTCCACGACCAGGATACGGAACCATGGGCCGGGCAATAGTCGTCCGGGCCAACTTCTTTGCCATGGATCCTCACTCGCGACACTTACTACGAATACGTCGTAGACATCTCTCCCGTATCCCACTCACGGAAACCCACGGCACACGTCAAGAGTCGTGTGCTCACACTTTTCGAGAGGAGCCCCAAGGCTCTCCCTTACATCCATAAAATTGCGCACGATGGTGCACAACGCCTCGTGGCTGCGGAGCGTCTGCCTCAGCCGTTGCAAGGCGTCGTCAAGTATTTCGACGACGAAGACTCCAAGCCTCGACAAGACGCCGATAGTTACACCGTTTCGGTCCAATTCACCGGAGAGCTACCCACTGCACCGCTGAAAAGGTACGTCTGTTGCATTAATTATTGACCTCCACTTTAACTGAGAGTACAACCTTCTTAGGTTCCAAGACGGCGACGTCACGAACATCGACAAAGCGAAAGAAATCGATCCTCTTATTTCTGCCCTCAATTTGATTATGCAACGCCAGGCGGCACAGCATGGCGTTCGATTTGGCAAGAATCGATACTTCTTCGATGACGACGAGAAGAGACAGCTGGGACCGCAACTTCTGGCTCACATGGGTTTCTACTCGTCCGTGCGGCCTGTTTACAAGCAACTAATGGTTAATGTCAACGTGTGCATGGCTGCCTTCTACGAACCCGGAAAGTTATCCGACGCCCTGCACGCCTTTCGCTCACGCTCACGCGGGGCGATCCCTCAAGATTTCCTGGCCAAAGTTAAAGTTTCCACAAATTATCGGGGGTACAAGTGCGTCAGGGCGATATTCCGCATTTCGGACGTCTCTGCGAAGAAGCATAAATTCTCCTCCAAGGAGTATGGTCGAAAGGTCACTGTCGAGGAATATTTCTCGAAGAGTGCGTTCTTTTTCTCAATTTAATTACTGTACTTGTACTGACTCTTGTGTTGAAGCGTATGGTATCAAGCTAAAGGAAGCCGACACGCTACCTCTCATCGACATTGGCAACTCCGGAAAACCGGTCTACGTCCCAGCGGAGCTTTGCACTATTGAGCGAGGCGAGCCCTTTTTCGGCAGGCTCGGTCGCAACGAAACTACCTCTATGCTACGATACGCCAGTCGAAAACCGGCTGTGAACGCGCAACTCATAGTAGAGCGGGGTTTGCCGAGATTGGGTTACACCCCTACCACCCCCGTGCTCGACGCTTTTGGCGTGCACGTCTCTGGCGAGATGTCGGTCATCCCTGCTCGAGAGCTGCCACCTCCCAAAGTGACATATGCCAAGGGTTCCCCCCGAGTTGAGGGCGGGAGTTGGAATCTTCGAGACGTCAAATTTCATCGCGGATCCAAAGCCCCAAACTGGATGGTGCTCGTCGTGCGTGACGGCGTAGAGGAGCTCTCATTCAATGGCACAAACGACCCAAGGCTCCTCGGGTTTCTCAATGCTTTCGCCAACAAGTGCAGGAGCAGCGGAATGGACCTGGCCCTTAAACCTTCTTCTATTTTGGAGACCGACGATCTTTCTATCATCGAAGATCAGAGACGCAGGCCCGCTGCCGTCGCACGGATTTCGCGAGCAATCGAGAGGTTTGGAAATATGAAGAATATCAGCTTCGTCCTCGTTCTGCTCCAGAAACAGGACGACTTCCTTTACCCCGGCATCAAACGGCTTTGTGCCGTGGACTTTGGAAGTACATTCGCAATGCCTGTGGCTCAAGAAGGCGTTAGATGAGAAGGGGCGAGAGCAGTATCTCGCCAATGTCGCGCTCAAGTTGAACACCAAACTTGGCGGAATTAATCACCTCCTTGGACAGGAAGCGATGAGTTGGCTCCGAGAGAAACCCACGATGCTGGTCGGCATTGATGTTACGCATCCTAGCCCGAAGAGCGCCAGCGGCACTCCGTCAATTGTGGGAGTCGTTGCGAGCATCGACAATGACTTCGTGCAGTTCCCCGCAAGCCTACGCCTCCAGAAGAGCAAGAGAGAGGTCAGTGACGCCGTTGATCGATTTTATGGTGTTCTCGACTCACATGGTTGTCGTAGGTAATCAGGGACAATGTCCTCCGAGATATGATTGTCGAACGGCTGCAAGCGTATCGCCAACGTTTGAAAGTCTTACCTGAACGTATGATCGTCTTTCGTGATGGCGTATCTGAGGTATGATTGACTACATTTTTACGGTCCCGGTGATTGGGCTAACTTAGTGGTATCCAGAGCCAATACACCGAGGTTCTTGAACAAGAGTTGTCTCAAATCTTTCAAGCATTCGCGAGAGTCGACCCCAAGAATCCCAAGTACCACCCGGTGCTGAGCATCGTCGTCTGCGGCAAGCGCCACCACGCGCGGTTCTTCCCGACCGACTCGAAGTACGCCGACAGGAACGGGAACACGCGCCCGGGCACGGTCGTCGACAAGGGCATCACGTCCGTCCTCGACTTCGACTTCTACCTCCAGGCGCACGCAGGCCTGCAGGGCTCCGTCAAGTCGACGCACTACGTCGTGCTCTACGACGAGTCCTCGCTGACCGCAAACGACGTGCAGCAGGGCGTGCACACCGCGAGCTACCTCTACGCCCGCGCCACCAAGGCGGTCAGCCTCGTCCCGCCCGCGTACTACGCCGACATTGTGTGCGAGCGCGCACGCTACTGGATCCACGAGTTCCTCCTCGCTAATACCCAGGACGACGACGACGCGAGCTCCAACACGAGCACGAGCACGCGCAAAGGTGCGGACTCGGGAACAAGCGCGAGTGCGGGCCGGAGAAAGCTCACACGCGAGGAAGCGGAGAATCACGTGTTCGCGGCGGCAGAGCGCGCATGGGGCAGCGGGCTCCATGCCAATTTGCGGGATAGCATGTTCTATCTGTGAACCATGCGGGTATTGACACCCCTCTCTTTCTTTCACTCCGGGGATGTGATGATATCCTAAAACGCTTCCCTGGTCCCCTTCTTTAATGCACGTACTGTATTCCATCGCACGCGCCACTTAGTGTGAATATTGCTTTAGTGTTATTCCCCCACATCGTGTCGGGCTTGTTAGGTGGTTCCTTTCCAGGAGTAGTATTACCCATCACATTGGCTGTGACATAGTTAATACAATTCGAGGTTTCAACTGGCGTACAATAGTCAAAAAAACAAGGGGCCCCGATATTTGTGATCGTTGGCTGGATTACTTAGATCACTCTCGTGGTCCTGGAAGGATCGCCGACGTAGTCATCGTAATTACTCTAATTAAGCAAATATTAATGTCTTTGGTGTTCTGTTTTTTTCATCGGCGGTGTCATGGTTAACTTAACTCTTCAGTGCGACCACGGATTAGAGCATTGTACCGTACAGTATCAGACCATAGAGCATAAGTGGTACGCGTCGTCCTCCGATTTACTCACTATCATCCGAATCCAGCCCTTCATCACCGTAGCTGAAGAGCCGACCACGGTCCCGGAGACCAGCCAGGGACTCATTCATGTCCCTCGCGCGCTGGTCCTCCACGCAAACCGACCTGAGGGCCGGCAACACCTCGCGTGCCTCCACGGTCTGGCCTTCGAGTGCACGAGCAATACTCTCCACCAATTCTTCGTATATACGCAATTTCTTCACAGCTGTGAACGGGCGGAAGAGTTCCAGCCATTCGACGTCGTCCATATCGTCGCCTTCGGGTTGCCAGTTTGACGACGGGTCGTCGTTTATTGTGACCTTGAGATGGACCACTTCTGAAAGCATTGCGGAAGTTCGGTTGAGCACCTGAGCCATGTCAAAAACTTGATCGTGTCTCCTTTCGCATGAAGGGATTTGAATCGCGATAGTAGGCTCATCTGGATCGATTTCACGAAAAAAATTGAACAAAATATCATCATCTATAAAGGATATTTCCCCGTGCCCGAACCGAGATGGCTTGATGACTGAGCGCTCGACGAACTTCGAAAACTCGGTAACTTGATAGTCAAGCCGCTCGGTGACTGAGTATGTTATGTTGATCGATTTGAGTTGGGGGGTGTCGATTCGGGCCATGATGACCTCTAAATATGTGCTGTGACCGTCAAAGCAAAAACGGGTGAGAGACGGAAGAATAACACGCGTCTCGGGAGGTGAATGTACTCGATCGGTGTCGGAAGCTGGCGTGTAGAATCCGATGGAAAGATATTCTAGGCTCCGTAAGACAGCCAGACATGCAGCAAAGGCCGCAGATGAAGTGTAGCCAGTCTGGCGTGGTCTCTCATGGAGTATAAGTTCGACGAGGTTACCAGCAGAGGAAAGAAGGGTCGGTAACGTTAGAAAGGGAATGCCTCTGAACTGGATTTTCCGTAAAGATGGGGCAGATCCACCCAAGAAATCATTAGGAAGGACAGGCGCATTTGGACCCTCCCAGGAAATTTCAAGATACCTCAGCTCCGGAAATGGCACCCGCATTAAAGGGACCACCTTCTCCAAAACTGCGTCCATTAACCCAAGACTGAGGTGGCGTACACGCTCACGTCGCTCGAGTGCGGCGAGCATATTATCTTCATCGTCAGGAGTGAGGTCCTTCCAACTGTAATAGCCGTAGTCAATGGAGATAGGAAATGTTTGTGGCCAGTAGCCTAGAACCTCCCTGACGGGTGCTCCATGAGTGCAGAGGAGTTGGAGGTCGAGGCGGAGTGGCGATGCAAAAATGATTTCTCGCCATCTTCGACAAACGTGCACCAGCGTGTGCCAATTCCAAACGGGGTAAAAACGGTCTCCATAAGAGGTCCTTCTGATGAGGTCAAAGGTTTCTAGTAAGACATTGTCGGTGAGGGTGTCAATCGTGGTTGCGCATATTGCGTGTCCGTGACTCTCGCCTAGTATTCCACACAAGTCAGTATCCATTACAACACAAGAACTCGAAGGCGTACATTGAGACCTCATCTCCCCTCGTTCCTTTTGGTGGCTTGAGTGATCTTCTCAGAATCAATGTCTTGCGAGAGGTGTGCGTCCGTCACGGTGTTGAAATGGCACAATCGCTTTGCTGGGTATGTGGGCGATCGAGGGAGATTAGCAGCGGGTGCTCAGTAAATTTATGCCACGGAAATATGGGAAACAAAGTCCAAAGGACTCGAACTCGACCCACGAACACAAAACATTTACGCACGTGATCGGGCTGCTGGAGCACAGCAAGGACAACAAATCAACGAATTAACGTCAAGATTTAGCCATGAGAAAATATTTATTTCGCGTATCGACGTGAATTGTATGGGATAAAGGTAGGACGTTTTCGATCAAATAACACCAGACTAAAAGAGGCACACGCATGGTTCCGAAAAAAAAGGAAGGGGCCACACACTACAGGGCTTTTCCTAACGCCTCCGATCGAACTCGTCTTCGGTGTCGACGACGGTTACAGGGCAACCGGAGAGCTGGCGCAAAGAGAGGAATTGCTCTATAGATCCCACTGGTTCGTTGTGGTCCCCGTCTTCATCCTCGTCATCAGCGGCCTCGTCTAACCATATCAAACGGAGCGCTGGAAGCACGTCGGTGACCGTCTCCTCCGGGTCGGCGCTGTCCTCGAGCGCAGAAACAATGTACGCTGCAACCCCCCCAGATAAATGCAACGTTTTCGCTGCAGGAAATAGGCGGAAGAAGGGCAGCCAGTCGGTGATGTACATTTCCCGCGAGTGTACATGGTCCCCGTGGGCGTCCAGATGATTCACGTTGGAGAACACAGGGACAAGTTGGCCAAGAATTTGGACAACGCACGGAACTTGCCTATGTAACCATGCTTTGCCCAAGATTTTCAGAGAAAGACGGGCTTGACGACGACCCCCTTGTGGGTAATCGAATTCAACGTAGGTATCCTCATAAAAGAAAGTTACTTCCGCGCGGCAGAACTTGTCGAGCTTGAGGTTTTTTGTGCGATCGATGAACCGAGAAAGTCGGGTAGCTTGAATCTCCTGCACGAAGTATTCAATTGCGAGGTCGTCGAGTCGAGGCGTATCAATTTGGGCCAAGAAGACCTCCAAGTACTCGCAACAACCTCTGTAGTGAAATACGGTGAGAGCGGGAAGGATGACTCGCATTGGGGGATCCGGACGACTTCTCCGTTGATCGGGGGGAGGTGTGTCATCATAGAAAGCAATGGAAAGGGTTCTAAGCCTGATCAACACGGCCAGACTTCCGACCATAGCCTCCGGTGAAATGTAGCCATTCTGGTATATATCCTTGAGTTTGAGAGTGACGAGATCACGAGCTGATAAAAGAAGCGTTGGCAATTGTGGGAAGGAAACGCATTTTAGGCGGAGATATTGTAGACGTGGGGCAGATCCACGCAAGAATCCTCCGCCGGGGATGACCGGCGCACCTCTAAAGAAAGGGGCTGGCAAATCTTTGAGATCCCATGTGAGGTCCAGATATGTCAGCACAGGAAATGGCGCCTGCATGACAGTAGCCACGTCATTTAGCAGTGAGTTCGATCCAAGAATATCAATACGGTGTACGCGACTGGCGTGCCTACTAAGTGCATCAATGACGTTATCTTCGTCCTCGGGAGTAAGGCCCATGCCATAGACGAAGTCAATACGTCCGGGGTAGTTAAGGGTGAGAGGCAAGGTGATGGGCCAGACATGTAGACTCTGCCTGACAGGTGTCCCGTATGAGCAGCTAAGGTACAGATCAAGACGCTGTGGTGATGCAAATATGATTCTTCGCCATCTCTGGCAGACGTGTACTAGCCTTTGCCATTTCTTCGTGCGTTGAATGACCTCAATTCGATTCGTGAATCGATTCGTAGTGGGGTCGCGTAGACAGAAGTCAAATATTTCTAGGAAGACATTGTCCGAGAGCACGTCGATTGTCGCTCCATGTCTGTAAATTTTGGCTGTGCACGCAACTCAGTGATCATTAATTACGTGCCCAAGACTGTCGAACACGTACATTGAACCCTTCCAAAATTGTTCCGTAGGGAGAGTCGATGATCAGTCACGGAATGGGGGCCATGCTCCTCTCTGGTCTTTTCTTCGACCGCCGATCGCAGCGTTCGAGTCGTCTGCACAACACGAGCGCATATATTTGCAGCATCGCGCTCTACCCCTTCTCGTAAATATATAATCCTTTTGTCTTCCCGGTTGCGGTCGTGTGCAAGAATATCGTCGATCAACGATAACACCGAGTAGCCATTTTGTAAGAGGCATTGAAGGACATTGTCGAGCTCTGGGCGCATAGTATGGTCCATCGGGAATGGAGTACACGCTCGTGCCCACATCGAGACTCCCATGATTTTCCAAAAAAGGATATACTATGCCACACCCTACCCGTATCCGCAAATTCCGAAAGATCGTAAGATCAGTACTTTCCCGAAACCCTTTCTTCCAAAACAAAATACACCATGTTCTCTAGCATGTCTAGATGCCAGTGTGATATCATACAATATAATGAGGATCGGAGCGAAATTATGGTTGTGAAAAATCAACAAAGGTGATGGGGCTGTCCAGAAAGCGTGTCCACACCCTCAGATCCGATGCGACCCAACATTCTGGTGAATTGATTTCGTTCTCACTCACGGCATCCGATTGTGTGTCGGTATGTTTATCGTTTGTCGTCGTGTGTGCATATGTTGGCCCAGTACTTCTGTGTATGTGTATGTTACTTACTGGATTATCCTCTTAAAAAGTCTCTTTCGTGCCGCCGCCACCTAGTCTGGAGAACCGGGATTATTTTCTTTTACCCACCCTTTTGCTATGGGATTGTTTGTGATGATTGTTGTATCCACCGACGCTCATCTGGTCGCTCCGGGAGGCTCAGGCTGCCCACCCGTCGTTACTTGGCTTCGGCAATAAAGGCCCTCATCATAAAGAACGCCTCGTGCTTTCGCCCATTCTCTACGCTGCCTTCCTTACATTTCGCCCGAGTCATTCAGTATCACCTAATTACCTACAATGCTTGTGCATCCCCGGTGCCACTTCTCGGAATTAGCTAAAGCCGATCACCTCTCTGCGTCGTCGGCTCTCCTGCCGCGCGGCGCCGATATCTCGTCTCACCTCTTCTCCCGGCGCCGCACAGAACCCGTCCCTGTAGGTGCAGAGCAGCGACTCACTAAGATTGACCACTCAGAGCCAGCGCGGGACATGCGCTTGCGCCGATGCGTGTACCCTATGGTAAATGGTAATATTTGTTGGCAAGTTGCCTGGTAGCCTGAAGTTTCAAATTCGTTCACATCAGCAAAACGAAAACAAAGAACATACGCCGGATCATCCGCTCCATGCCCTCATTCGTTCGCGTATTCGGACAGCAGCAGTCTTATGAGCTCTGCATTTCCTCCCCCTTTCACCAAGTCAAACGGAGTTCTGCCCTGTTTATCGCGCGCGTTCGCATTACCGCCGTGCTTCAACAATAATCGTACAAGTTCCAGATTTCCATCTTCGCTTGCCCTGTGCAACGGGGCCTTGCCATTTTGATCGCCCGCATTGACCTCGGCATTGTGCTCAAGAAGTATCTCGGCAACTTCAAGGCGTCCATTGAGTATTGCAAGAAGCAGCGGGGTCGATGGATTGTACTGCTGGGCATTTACGTCTCCACCACGACTGAGTAGCCAACGCACAACGTCAGTCAAACCTTCAACCGAGGCGCGATGGAGAGGAGTTTGGTCCCATAACCCCCGGATATTCACGTCGGCACCGTTCTCCAGAAATAACCATACAACCTCGACGTCCCCTTGGGAGATTGCTGCGTGCAAGGCAGCCCGTAGTGACCTCCCTTGGCATTTATGTCCTGTGGACGACCCGAGAGGACGTGTTCAACCAGGGCACGATGTCCAGTCCGTACGGCGTAATATAAGGGGGGTGCTTCCGGTCGTTCAGGGATTGTCCCAGAAGGGATAGATCTAGAACTCCAAGGTCTGCCGACTCTCCAAGGTCTGTCCACGTCGGAGAGCCAGAGCCATGCGGCGAGGTGCGGCTTGTCTGGATTAAATAGATGATCGATCCCATCCTTCACGTATGACAAAATATTCTTCGACTCGACGTGGTCGATCCAGTACTCCGCTGCATATTGAGCAAGGGGAAAGCCCGTGATGCTGTCGCGGTTAACTTGTTCATCTAGTCGAAGGAGGACACCCAGAGAAGCTTGTGCGAGAATCGTGTGGGCAGACTCGAGGCGGATATGGAATCGGGAAACCTCCCCAAGAGAACTTGTTGCGAGGCGATTCGATGTCAAGAACTCCTTTACGGAGAAGTGGGAGAACTGAACCACCCGAGAACGACCACTGTCGACGACGGCCACCAAACTGGAGCACGCTGACAGCACCGCTTCTTCTTGATCTTCCCAGCGCCAGTCCGCGTTTAGTTTCGGGACCCCTCTCGCGTTAAAGTCGACGGTCATGACTTCTGCGAGTTCTTCGACTCGAAGTGGACGAACAGCCACGGTCAGGCATTGCAGAAGACGGTAGGCGTGCGCTCTGTTCGCCTTGCTGATTCCCTTCAGTATGTGCTCGTATGTCTCGTCCAGAGACTCGGGTAATTCTTCGAGGATCTGAAGCACACTCGACGGGAAACAGTGACGTAATACCTCCAATTGACAGAAAACCCATCGGAACCTGTGCAAAGTTTCAGCATGCGCGTCGAGGGAGTAGCGACGGACAACCCTACATTCCGTCGGCTTTCGCTGAGAGTGTCCCAACGACCAGGTCCCTTTCTTCGGCTCTCCATCTCCGCATCCTCGAGTCCGAGTAAACAACTGAGCTAACGTAGTTCGCAATATCCGTTATCTGTCCACTTTCGTCGTGAAGAGAGATTCGGAGGGGCGCCAGAGGCTCGAGGACAATGCGGATGTCGATCTCGGGACGGCTGGTTACACACAAACGCAAGTTCGAAAGTTTCAACTCGACGAGATCCTTGACAAGTCGTAGGAGCCTTTCACGTGGTGATGGCATCCCCGATGTATTGGGACATTCGTCAAGCGCGTCCACGATAAGGTAGATTGGGGTTTGCCCGAGGGCCACAAGCATGGTCTTGAGGCATTGTGTGAGGGCATCGTCGTTTGGCTGTACCGAGCCCTGACGGTAGGTAGAGTACAAGTCCAGAAGAACGTCACAATAAACATCGGATTGATCAGAGAGCTGGATAAGAAGGGAGGAGAGTAGAGCGTGGGAATCTTGTTTTGCGGTGTCCTTGAAGTCGAAATAAAAGTAGGCCATCGACGCAAAGCCGGCCTTGCAGACATTATCCATATCTTGGATGATTACGGAGCTAGTTGAAAATATAACCTGAGCTGGATTATAGACATAAGCAGCAAAAACAAACCTAAGGATACTCTTCCCCGAACCCGCTAAGGCAGAAAGGCATTAGTAGTAGTAAATTTGTTGGCGAAAGAAGAAACGTACGTTTTCCGTGGACCCACAGCAGGCCACCAGAAGCCCCCCAGCCATTGAAGGCGTCGCAACGGGTGAACCACGTTGCAGTACCCTTGTGGTGAGCACCACAGGCCGTGTTGTAGTTAATGGATGGGTCGGGGGGAGAGAGCCACTTTCTGAGGTCACGCCGAAGCTGGTTTCCTATAAATGCATGTGAAGCAATTGCAGGGGCACTCAGGGAGATCACGGACGGTTCATATCGCCTACGCTGTTCACGATCCGTTCAATTGCTGCGCTTCTTTCTTTTGCCCCTGATCAAACTGAAGTGTGAAGGTGGTGTCTAGGACAGATAAGTAGGCATTACGCACCGTGGACGATTAGCTTCACATTGTCATCGACGACCCTCACCCTGTCATCGACGGCCTGCACTTTGCGGTCGACGCCTTGCACCCCCGTGTTGACGCCCTCTACCTGGTCGCCGATGCCTTTTACCTTGTCACCGACATTCTGAGTCAGCCTCAGGACTTCAGCGGTCGCCATACGAGCTTCTTCTTGCGTCAGTTTGTCAAGTCTCTGCAACGCATCCTCGATATCTCTTCTTCCCATCAGCTTCTTGAAGTATCTTTCTGAATCAAAGACACTCAAAATGAATCAGAGTATACTAACCGGAGAACAACGTACTCGCTCGCCCTTGTTTGATTTCCTTGGTTGCTATCGCGAAAATAGACAGCACCTCAACCATGATCTTTATGATAACGTCCGTCATGGTTACTGTCTGCGGAACTTCTGTATATGCCTCGAGCCGTTTGAAAAAGTTCTCTACGCGTTCGAAGATGTCGACGAGAACATCGTGGCTGGCAGCAACGTCCTTGGACGCCTGAACGACCGCACTGTCATGATGACCTGTACGGAGGTAACTGAGACACTCACCAAGAGCAGAACTCCAATTCCAGCAAAGATCACCTTGGCGGGCGAGAATACCTAGAAAACGAATATTAGAGCCTAGATCTCAAACGGGCCAATCTTCCGAGACTCACCAAGCCAACGCCCTCACCGAGTGTAGCCGAAAACGCGTACAGGACATTAACGGTAGGATTTAGCCACTTTGTCAACCTCTCATCGTCTCTCCGAGACTGATCAAACTCCTGAACCTGAGCTTGAAGCACGGCAAGAATTGCGTCGGGAGAGTCGCAAGTCTTGAGCCAGGAGGCTAGGGGATGAGAAGTGATGTCCTGCCCAGTCCGCTTTTTGTAGGCTTGGACGGCAGTTTCGCGGGTCTGAGGCGTAGCGAGGCACGAGCGGTGCCTTAGAGCCTTGTCTTTGAGTGAGCGGGCAAGCGGCACGTGCTCATTCCTTTCTTGCGTGCCGCCATCTGCCCGCCCTCCTTTTCAACCGGTCTGAATTACCGGGTCCTTTAATTTTTCTGTCCCGAAAAGAACAATAGTCTATCCATCTATAAGCCCTTTTCCAACTACTAGTAACCTGTAAGCATGCCTCACATTCTTGACGATCCATCTCGGGCGCTCTGCCCCAATTTCGAAGGAGACGACTGGAATTTTCTGAGACAGACCATGATTGAGGCCCACCCAGGCATCGATCCGCTCACAGAAGAAGGAGCTACTCAGCGCCTTAGAGAGGCGTGGAACAGAGAACATGACCGAAAGGTAGCCGCCTGGAACGAACAAGTCCAACAGGACCAGGCCGAACAGGACGAAGCAGATAGGCTGGCCCAAGAAGCGGAGGACACTCAGCAGGCCCAACGCGACAGAGAGGATGAAGAGCAACGTAGAGAGGCCGAAAAGAAAAAACCAAAAACCGGCTCCTTCGTCAGAGGACGCGGCGTCAGCAACTGGATCGAACCCCGTCCAGCCCAGTACACCCTCAACAAAATTCACAACCTAGAATATGTCGAGCTCGACTATTTCACGCTCAAGGGCTGCAGGGACGCGGCTGCCGACGCAAACAAATCCATCAGCCAAGACACCCTAGCCTTCGCACGCCTCGAAGACACCATCGCCGTCCGCCCCCTCGCCGCCATGAAGACCTCCAGAAACATCAGGGCCGACGAGGAGCTGAGCTGGAACGAGATCATGGACGCCAAGCACACCATGCTGCACTTCATGGCACAGTCCGGGGTATGGCCAGCTGCTCACCTAGAATCCCTGGCGGCCTTCTTTCTCGCCCTCGAACTGCACCCGAGAAGAACCCAGGACCATGGCAGGACAGTCCTCGCGCTCTACCAGAGTCGCGTAAGGCGCGAATGGTTCAACGCCTTCAAACGCAACGAAGGCTTCGACATAGAAGTCATCAATGAGGCCTTCATGCAAGCCCTGGCCGAAGACGTGGTCATCGGAATGCAAAACAGGAGGATCGATCAGGTGCGTCTTCACATCCATCAACCCAGCCTAAACCCCAACACTAACACAATCCTCTCCCCCCTTTCTTCCTCATACGCTCCCCCCACCTGTTACGGTTCGGACTAACGGAGTGTTTCGGCCCGGAAGTGGACACTGACGTACGAGGGTATGACACCGCGTCAGCAGTATATCGTCATGGACTTAGTAAGATCAGTCAGACCGGGTAAGCTCCGGTACATGTGATTGTGTACGATACGGCTCGGATCATGACTCACTACTAGGATAGCTGTACTAGGGTTTGCTCTACTTACGCTATAGGCTAGTAGCACTTGGAGCGGCGCTTGAAAGCCCGCGCGTATCTGTATAAGTAACTCCGAGCGAAGACCAAGAACGGTATCTTGGTCTTCTTCGAATACCACCTCTCTTATCCGCATCTACGCTAGAGGGGATACCACCCCTTTAAGTGAGTCGTCCGGCATATCCCCTTAGACCAGGGATCCCCGTGACTTATCCCGAGTCCCTCGCGGGCAGTGGAATATCCCTTGGACGCTACGTGTCATCGAGTGTTCCTCTATCTCAACGAACGAGTCGCAAGACCTTACACCGTCTTCTACGTTGTCGACCACGACTCCTGGGACGACTTAAAGATCCTTTCGGAGTTACCCATCGGAGTTCAACAAGGAGACGACTTACACGGGTACCGAGCAGGAGAAGAGGAACGTCTATTCCCCCATCCCGCTCATCATCCACAGACCCCTGCTAACCGACTCTACTACTCGGACCGGATCGCCACACACCGAGACGCCTAAGTCAGGCAAACGTCCGTGGTAGACGTTACACCACCCGTCGCCGCACCTCCCCCCACCCGTTCCCCCTGCCACTGCCATTCCCTCCACCATCTTATCCCTTCAAACGTGCCCTGCCATGACCCTCCCACTGCCGCGCTTCCCATCACGTGCGCTGCCATGCTCCCCCACCGCGTTTGATGCCATTTCCAATCGCGCGCCGCCATGACCCTTCTGCCATCTGCCATGCTCCCACACGCGCTGCCATGCCCCCCTCTCCCGTGCCCACCCATCCGCACGCTGCCATGCCCCTCCTGCCGCTGCCCTTCCCCCGCGCGCGCTCATCCTACTGCCATGACCTCACCAAAACCGCCACGCCCCAGATTGCAAGGGCGCAGGCAAACCCTGACCCCTCAGCTGCACGCCCCTATCCCCGGCACAACCACGACCGGTCCCATCGGCCCCGGGGTCGCCCCCGCTCCACTTCCCCCCGCCGCCCTGACTCTCGGATTCGTCCTCGCTCGCGCTCCCCGCGCCCCAGCCAAGGGTCATCCTCCGATCACCTCGACCCCCGCACCCCGCGCCCCTCCAGGCGCCCTAGACCAGACAAGCCGGAGTTTTTTCCGTCAGGCGCAGGCCCACGTGGCGGAGTCTGCGCTGCCTGCCTCGGCCGCCACGACCACACGTTCGCCAAATGCGAAGGGCGCAGGCTATGGGACGGCTCTGCGGGCGCCGTCAGAAAAACCCAGGGAAAGCTGGTCGCTTCAGATGGCCTGGCCATCTGCTTCGACTGGCAGGTCCCAAAGGGGTGCTCCTCCACCAGCCACCCCGAACGGCACACCTGCTCAGGCTGCGGAAAGTCAGACCACGGGGCCCAGACATGCCCTCGAGCGGAGAAGGCATGAGCCCCTCACGCCGTACCACCGCGACGCCTGGGCCTCCGAGCTCTCGCGTCTCGGCCTGCTCGCCAGATACCCTACCATTTTACGGGGCCTCGCAGAAGGTTTCGACCTGGGCATTCCCCCCATCGCCTGTACTTACGCTCCCCCCAATCATTCTTCCATCACATCTCTACTTGACATGTACAATACTATTGTGGAACACAAGTTTGCAGTGGGCCGCTACATCGGCCCCTTCACGCGTAAGCAGCTGGAAGCCGATCTGGGCCCGTTCCAGACCTCCCCCCTGTCCCTCGTCCCTAAGACATCCAAGCCCGGAAAGTACCAAGCCGTACATAATTTCTCCCACCCCCACCACCCTCTGCCAGAGGCTTCGGCCATTAACGCTCACATCAACAGCGATGACTTTCCATGCACCTGGGGCACGTTCTCCACGGTCGCCCTGCTCATCGCCCGTCTGCCACCTGGCTCTCAAGCCGCTGTCCGAGACGTCGCGGAAGCGTACAGGACGATCCCTGTCGCCCCCGCTCAATGGCCCGGCCTCGTCATCCGCCTACAGGCGGACGACCAGTTCGCGGTCAACACATGCAATAACTTCGGCCTCACCTCGGCAGGAGGCGTGTATGGGATGGTGGCAGACGCAGGCGCTGACATCTTCCGGGGCAACGGCATCGGCCCCCTGGCTAAGTGGGTTGATGACCACATCTTCTTCCAAGTCCCGCGAACTTGCCTCGCCGAATACAACGCACAGCGAGCTGTTTGGCGAGAAGAGATCTGCGCCCAGGGCGGGCGCGTCCAAGAAGGCAGCCGCGTATGGTACAAGGGAAAAAACCGCCCAGACGATTCCCCTGAGGAATTCGACAAGGACTGCAGCGCGGAGCTGCGGGACCTGGCAGAGGCCTCCTCGCCCCCCGCACACGACGCTGCCTTCGCCTACGCGGACGCTGACATCGATGCCGTCTCGTCTCGCCTCGGCATCCAATGGGAAGCATCGAAGTCCATCCCATTCGGAACCGAGGTCCTATACCTTGGTCTCCGCTGGGACCTGCTCGCCCGCGTCGTACATCTACCCGACACAAAGAAAGCCAGATACCTGGCGGCGATCGAGGAATGGGAGACCAGGCGCACGCACAACCTCCTTGAGACCCAGAGACTGTACGGCAAACTCCAGCACACTACGCTGGTTATGCCCTCAGGACGGGCCTATCTCACCAGCCTGGGCTCCATGCTCACCTCCTTCAACGACAGTCCTTTCATACCGCACACCCCGCCCCGCGACACCCCATCCGACCTCGAATGGTGGAAGCGGCGGCTTTCCCAACGTGAACTCTCCCGCCCCATCCCGCAGCCCCAGCCTCTCATCGACCTCGAAGCCTACTCCGACACGAGCTCTGGCTTCGGAGTGGCCATCACTATCGGCCCGAAGTGGCGAGCGTGGCGCCTTGCCCCCAACTGGAAATCCCAGGGAAGGGACATCCAATGGGCCGAAGCCGTTGGCTTCGAACTACTCACAATCAGTCTTCGCTCGCGTGCAAACAAGGGCGAACACTTCAAGGTTTATGGGGACAACCGAGCCGTGGTCGAAGGGTGGTGGAAACGGTCCAGCGCCAACCGACCCACCAACCTCGTCTTCCGCCGCATTCTCCAGTTATCGGAGAGCGACGGTTGGACTGTACACACAAGGTACATCCCCAGCGCGCAGAATCCCGCCGATCCTCCCTCCAGAGGGCGCTACCCCCCCTCCCGAACTCCTTCTCGACCACATAGTGTATGGCACGGGTTAAGGAACCCGCACGGGTACCGGGTAAGGGTACGGACGGGTCCGGGTACGGGTACAGAATCGTGACCCTCACGAAACCCGTTACCCTTGTCACGGGTCCGCGGGTTTCTGCGGGTAACTCTGCGGGTACAGATCGCCGGACCGGACGTTGCTGCAACGTGTCAGCATGTCCTAACAACCACCACGACATGCTCAGCAACTTGTCGACTGCGTCGTATTGGCCTCAAACAAGCTAAGTTTCCTTTTCCTCTTCCTTTTCCTGACTAACTGCATTGCTTTTTTGCTTCTCTAGGTTTCAAAACAGGCCTCCGCCTTGCCGCGTGCAGGCCCGTTTGGCGCGCAAATATGGCGCGATGACACTACGACACCCGGGCCTGCCCAACATGGTACTGTGACGCCATGACGGCGACACGGCGCCTTGGCGCTACAACAGCGACACGGCGCCATGGCGCTGCGACAGCGACAGTAACATGGCGCTACAACACCAACGCAGCGGCGTGGCGCTACAACAACGACGCGGCTGCGTGACGCTACGACAGCGCCATGGCGCTTCGACAACGACTCAGCGCCATGACGCGGCGCCGCGACACCACGACACCAATGCGGCGCGCTGTTATACCGACGCCACGCCATGGCCCTACAACACCGACGCCGTGCTCTGGCCCTACAACACCGATGCCATGCACTGGGCCTGCAACACTGGTGTCGCGCTGCGGTGCTACAACACCAACGCTGGGGGCTGGGCCTGCGACACCCATGTCGCGCCGCAGCACTACGACACCAACACCGCACGCTGGGCTTTCGATACCGACGTCACGCCACGGCACTGCGACACTGACACTGGGGGCTGGGCCTGCGACACCGACTTCGCGCCGCAGCACTACGACACCGACACCGCAAGCTGGGCCTGCGACACCGACACCGCACACTAGGCCTGCGACACCGACGTCCACGCCGCGGCGCTACGACACCGACACTGGGGCTGGCCTGCGACACCGACGTCCACGCTGCGGCACTACGACACCGACGCTGGGGCTGGCCTGCGACACCGACATCGCGCCGTGGCACTACGACACCGACACCACCCACTGGCACTACGACACCGACACCGCCCACTGGCACTACGACCGACACCACCCACTGGCACTACGACACCGACACGGCTCGCAAGCCCCGTCGTGTCGCTACGACACCGACACGGCGGCATGCAAGCCCCGCCGTGTCGCCACGACACCGATGCGGCATGCAAGCCCCGCCGCGTCGCTGCGACGCAACACGGTCGGCACGCATGCCCCGCCGTGTCGCTACGACGCCGACGCAGCCTGCACGCCCTGCCGCGTCGCTACGACACCGACGGCGAGCGGCGAGGTAAGGCACAGGATAGATAGTATTTGTAGCTTACTAGTAATAGTAATGTATTAAACATGCACGCAAATATTTGAGTGAACCCGCTGATGAACCCCTGCGGGTATTCCATACCCGCTGAACCCCCAGGGTACCCGTACCCGTACCCGCCAATACCCGTACCCCTGTGGACGGGTACGGGTTTAGACGGGTACGGGTACGGGTTGAAAAAATTTACCCTGGGGTTACCCGTGCTATTCACTACGACCACATCCCCCTCCCCGAGGAAATCCAACCCTTCCTCGTCGACATTGGGTCAGGTAAACCCAGCGAGATCGGCCATCCTTAACCACCTCGTGCGCGCCCGCGGCTCCACGAGCGCGCCCACAGATGTTGATCGCTCGGAGGCCAAACGGCGTAAACCCCTCACCACGAGGCCACGGCACGTTGCCCTACCCCCTGCCGTGGCCCCCTTGCATAAGAAGCCCACTCCTTACCCACCTTCCCTCACCCCTCTTCCCTCCCATCGCCGCCCCCCATTGCCTCGCCAGGGACCGCCTCAGAATGTGGCTCCCAATCCCCACCCAGCCAACGCCCGCCGACACCGCCGCGCTCAGCCCTGCGGAACAGGAGCGCATCAAGGACACCATGGTGCACGCATGGGAGGAAGACATGCGAGAGGCCTACGGCTCAGGCCTCCTCATGTGGCACTGTATACTGCGACGACAAGGGGACATCCGAGCGAGCGCGAGCCCCGGCATCCCAGGCCCTGCTCTCGGCCTTCGTCGCGCACATGGCGGCAGCCTACTCGGGCAAAACCATTTCCAACTACCTCAATGGCGTCCGCGCCTGGCACGTCCTACACAGTATCCCGTGGGCCCTGAACAAAAACGAAATGGACACTATGCTCCGCGCCGCCAACAAACTAGCCCCGGACTTGTCGAAGAGAAAAAAGCGCAAGCCCTACACCCCCGACTTCATCATCGCGGTCCGGCGGCACCTCGACCTGGAAGACCCTTTGGACGCGGCAGTATTCGCGTGCCTCACCACCTGTTTCTATGCCTCCGCGAGGCTCGGTGAGTTCACCGTGCGCACCCTAAAGAGCTTCCGGCCCAGCCTCCACGTCACCCCCCAAAACCTTTCCTACGACCAGGACCGTGGCGGGCTCAAGGTCACCGTCCTGCGCCTCCCTTTCACCAAAGCCGCGGGCAACGAGGGCGAAGATGTCTATTGGGCCTCACAGGCGGGCGACACGGACCCCACGGCGGCCCTACAGAACCACCTCCGTGTCAACCAGCCCCCCAAAGCCCTGCACCTATTCACGTACCGGGCCAAGAACACGCGCCACCCGCTCACCAAGGCAAAATTCCTTGAAAGAGTAGGCAAGGCTGCACGCGCTGCCGGCCTCGAACCCCTGCAAGGGCACGGCATCCGCATCGGATCCACCCTCGAATACCTTCTTCGAGGGGTTCCCTTCGACGTCGTGAAGGCCCAGGGCCGCTGGGCAGGAGACTCCTTCACGCTTTACCTGAGAAAACACGCCGTCATCATCGCCCCGTATATCCAAGCCATCCCCGCCCTCCATGAAACATTCATCCGCTACTCCATGCCCCCTGTTCGGTAGCGCCTTCGCCGCACCGCCATTCGACGGCCGCACCCTGCCAGGTAAGCCCACCATATCCATCTCTTCCTAAAATTGGGGTACCGAGTCTCACTCGCCGCGTCATCAATTTCCTAACAGGTCGGGTGTCGCGACCTCGCCTCGGCAGCAGAGACCCCCATTCTCGATCGAGAAGCGCTTCGCGCTTTCGCCCGTTCTCTTTGCCCTGTTTCCCCTTTCATATCGCCTGAGCATGGACTCCTTCTATACCTAATTACCCACATCGCTTGTACATACTCCCGCGACCACGCGCCGAATAAACCCAGTTAATCACCTCCTCCAAACGCTGACAAACCCTCCGTGCCGCGCCTCCCTCGTCCACCTCTCCCACCGTCACACGCGGCACGGACCCTCCCCTCGTAGAAGCAAAACTGCGACTCGCAAAGAGTAAAGATAGACTCGAAGTTAGAGGAAGAGGCGCTCGCGAGAGGGGGCTGGGACATGATATGATAGTGGGGGATCTCAGTTCGGGTTGAAAGAAGACGTACACGACGGCCAATTAATCCCTTGGACACACAGCCCCAGGCCCACAGCCTCGTGCACTGCAGATATTCGGGCTATCTAGATACGGACGATAGACGCGCTCCAATTCGATAATGACAAACACGGGGGCACAATCAAGAATCAACGCTTACACCAAGAAATAGTTCGAGTTGAAGGCTTAGCTGAAGGAAGACACGACTACGGCAAGTGGGTGGTAATAACCTCGCGCTCACAGATTGTTGAGGATTGTTGAGGACCAAGCGACTTCCCGCTGGGTCAATGATCATTTGACCTGTGCCCGTGAACCTGACATTTCATTTATTCGCTCTGTAACAAGAATCAGACTCATACTGATCCCCAGGAAGGAGTCCGAAGGACCACAAAAGCACAATTGCCGGCGTCACGGTGATTTGAACATTGCTGTGCGGCACAGCGCACCGTCCCGGCGGTAGCCGCAGCAACCGTCAACGCGCCATCCCATCCCTTGTATCCCTTGTCACCACTAATGCGACCAGTAATCGCGCTGCGGAATCAAGTGAATCCCAACCGTCTCACTGTCGAACTATTCCATACACAGGTGGAAAAGAGCGAATGGAGGCTCACTCATTTCGAGTCATTTGGCCTGGGTTGGTCAAGTCCAACTGTCCAAGACGATGAGCCCGTCGATAACCCATCGAAGCGAGAGGAGATTGTGATGACTAGATCGACATTCCATTCACCACAGTGATATACGGTGCGCACCCGATAAGATTAGCTTTAGGCTGTCGCTCTGTTTCTTCTGGTGCGTTTCATTAGTCCCTATGTAGGCGGGTGTGCCAAGTAGAGTTGCACGATGACAAAACCTTCACGCTATAACAGCAAAGTACCGCGTCTCCGAGATTCAAGACCGGAAGCGACAGATGTATGCATAGACTTTCCATCTGACGGGTTTATTCCTCGTCTCGCTTGGACGCGGCCCAATATTTCTTGGACCTCTGGGGACTCGGTCATCTTCGGACCATATACGTCTGTACCTCCCCGCGTTTCGTTGAGCTCAGAACACCTTGCTGACTCCTTGCATGCGTTCCTTGATGTGCAAATAGCGAGTGATATCGATGTCGATTCGCCTGCAATGCCCCTTGGCCCGACATTCTCATTCCCGGTCTAACCAACGACGGTGCT
>JAKELI010000378.1:0-46269 GCA_021525025.1 Lactarius hengduanensis
AACGAGTGAACCCATGCTTACGCAATTTTTGATCTAGTTCCTTGTTCCACTCACGTCCGGACTGTTTCAGCCCGTACAACGTCTTTTTGAGTAGACATACTCGATCGGAACCGTCATCATAGCCCTCAGGTTGACGCATGTATACTTCTTCTTTTAGGACGCCATTGAGGTAAGCTCCTTTTACGTCCATTTGTTGGGTAACTAATTCTTTTATTGCCGTCATAGCAAGAAGGGCGCGTATTGTTTCCATTCTCACCACCGGCGCAAACGTTTCAACATAGTCATACCCCGGTCTCTGCACGCAACCTTTAGCCACTAACCTTGCTTTATATTTCAGGATTTCACCGTGTTTGCCATACTTCTTAGCAAATACCCACTTATTAGCTATTGGGACCGCGTCGGTAGGTATATTACTTTCGACCATGTTCCCGTCCTGTCGAGCTGATCGAGTTCCGCCTGTATAGCGCGTTCCCACTCGGGCCACTCGAGAGATCTCCTTGCCCGTTTAGGCTCTTCGGATCATCTCCTCCGAGTGCGGCCTCGGCTTTCGCGGTGTTTACCTCCATCCTCCATGTCGGAGAATGGGTCGTTTAAATGACGGTAATCAACTCTCTTACCTCGCATTTTTCGAGGTATACTCTGATCACCTGTCTCTTCTTCTTCCTGTCCCGTTACTCTCGCTTTCTTTTCAGACTGTCACTGCCCTCTGGAGGGTTCTCTTCACGGTCATTGAGCTGTCCGTCCACTTTCGGGACGTCACCCGTTGTTGGCAGTGCACCTCTACCCAGCTCCCCTTCGCACTGTACATCGGGTGCGACCACGATCTCATCGTGCGAGGGGTCCTTGGTGGGAGGGGGAGTTAGAAAACGGCAATTCCGGGAGGTGAGAACCTTTCTCGTTTCCTCATTGTAATATTTAACGGCTTGGGGACCGTCTTCGAACCCTACAAAGGCTCGTCTTTTTGATTTAGGTAATATTCTTCGCTGTTGCGATTGTCCCTGTAGGAGTACCCATACGGGCGCCCCAAACTCTTTGAGGTGAGCGACGTTTGGTTTCTTTTGATACCATAACTCATATGGTGTCGCTTCTTGTATAGTTCTCGTATAACTACGATTTCGTATATAGGCCGCGTGGGCTATTGCGTATTCCCACAGGAATTCGGGCATTTTATGCCCACCTTTCATCGCGCACGCCAACTCTACTAATGTTCGGTTCGCTCTTTCCGCGATACCATTCTGAGCTGGCGAATACGGCGCGGTAATTTGTGTTTCTATCCCCTTTTCTCGACACCAAGATTTCAAGGTATCGTTGACAAATTCCTTCCCCTGATCCGTGCGCATGGCACTTGGGGTTTTGTCATGAGTCGTGAGGTAAGTCATATAATTCTTTACTGCTTGCGTGGCTTCATCTTTACGTTTTAGGAAGGTTACTGTTATATACCTGGAAGCGTCGTCGACGAATAGGACGAAGTATTGATGTCCGTTAATAGACGCGACGTCATATTTGCCCCATACGTCTATGTGAGTTAGTTGTCCAGGTTTAGTCTGTCGAGTAACGTGCTTATTGTAGGGTTCTTCGTATTGTTTGGCTTCTGTGCATGCGACGCAGTCTGGCTTTGGTGTGCTCGCGTCGACGTCGAAACCATCGACTAAGTTTTTCTCTTTTAATCTCTGTAATCCGCTGTAGCTAACGTGTCCAAATCGTTTATGCCAGGTTTCCCAACTAGGGGATAATTCCTTGGACGCAAACGATTGGTTATCGTCATTACTCCCGATTTTTGTGCGGGCATGTACTCTCAGTTTATACAAGTCATTTCGAATTTTATCTCCCTGTGCGACGGTCTCTCCGTCTTTGTCAATCATACTTAGCGTGCCGTTGCCGCTTTTACAAAATCCACCGGCGTTATCCCATTTTCCGAGGGATAATAAGTTATTGCGATTCGACGGTATGTGTAACGCGTTTTGTAGCTGTAAAACATTGATATGGCCACCGCATTTGGATACCAGTTCGACGGTTCCACGTCCTAAGACGGGAACTTTTGTTCCCCCAACGCCGGTGACGGAGACATCTTTTAGGGGTTCATACTGAGCGAATATTTCTCGTCGATTGACAATGTGCGATGTCGTAGCGCTGTCTGCTATCCAGTCATACCAAGACAAATGCTCTTCCATTCCGTTCAAGCTAACGACTTCTTCGTTTTCAGTAATACGAACATCGCCCATATTCACTTCTGCCCCAAAAGCCAGGTCTTTGTGTATGTTGCCGCCTACGTCTTTTCCAATGTTATTTATTTCGGCAACATCTGACTCTTTTCTGATGTCACTTACTTCGGCAACATCTGTCTCGCCGACCGCAACGTTAGTTGCAGTCTTCGCCTTTTTACTGGTTGGCTGATCGCCGTCGTCTTCTCTCTTCCTCTTCGACTTATCGCGATCCCAGCAGTTTTTAGGTAAGTGTCCATATTTGCCACATATTGTACACTTGTTTTTCTGTAGATAGTAACATTCTTCTGTTTTGTGATTGCGTCTATTACACTGTGCGCAACGAGGTTTAGCATCCTGGTTTTGGGGTGCGCCTGCACGCTTATTCAGGTTGCGTCCTCGTGAGACTGCCTGATTGACATTTTCCCCGGCGGGGATGCGCTCTTGACGTCTGGCGTACTCGTCGTTGAGGATCCCAATATACTGCTGCGAAGTCATACGCTTCTTTGGATCATCCTCTGCGAACGTAATTCTGCCGCTGACGTATTGTCGAGCGAATATATCCCAAGACAAAGGAAGCGCTTGGCAAATGACGACCTTAAACCAAAGGTCGGGGAGTCGACACTTCTCCTCGGCTGCCATATTCATGCGTTCCCAATGTACTTTGAGTGTATTTAGAAACTCTGGAATATTCGTATTCTCGTCAGCTTTGCTGCGAAAGAGCTTCTGCGCCGCGGTGACGGCGTGCTCGAGTCCTGTGGACTCGTGTATTGCTGCGAGACTGATCCACATATCTCTGGCTGTCTCGCACTTGGTAGTGTGGATCATCTCAGTGGAATTGATATTCATGACGATAATTAATTGGGCGTAGTTATCATTGTCCTCCCAGTTCTCAATCTCGTCTGGGTTAAGTGGACGCGGGATAGTCCCGTCGACATACCCCTGTATACGGTGGAGACGCAGTATGCGTCTAGTACGCTCTCGCCACACACTCCAATTCGTATCGTCGAGCAGCTCACCTACTTTCGGGATCGAAGAGGTGTCGCGCTCACGAATTTTGATGTTGGAGGGGTTATCCGCGAGATTCTCTCCGACCGCTTGCGCGGCACCCTGTCCGCTTCCCTGACCGCCGCCTTGCGCGGTGCCTTGCTGTTCGATACCTTGCATCGGGTCGGGGTCGATAAGTTCGTCGATTTCAGCCATATAGGGGAGTTTTGATAGGAAAGTTTTGTAGTAGTGGGAGTATGTTTTCCTGGCCTAGTTGTTAAGCTATGGGGCCAGGGCCCATAACCTAAAGTGAATAATATATATTATAGTCCTTAAGCGAAGGACGCGCAGTGTATCGTAGAGGAGATGGAGTGCAGAAGCACGAAGTGTTACTCCTATTTTTGCTTTCCGACCGGATCGTATACACTTCCATATCAGGTAGTTACGCTTATTAATGATTCAGCCACCGGATGGTGCCGGCTGGCTCCCAACAGCCCGGGCTAAACAGCCGGTAATCCCTTGCCCGATGGCCGAGGAGACCGAGGTGTGCGTAAACGCATTTCCCCCCGGAGGTACGGCGCTTGTGTCCCGGAGCACCGCATCAACCGTTTGAGGCTAGTGCGTTGTTAGGTGGTCCGTCCGAGCCAGAAAGGGTAGGCTCCCTGAGGAATCTGTAGCAGGAGACCAAAATGGGAAGTCCGGAGCCTCGAAAGCGAGGGTCACTATCTTCTGATCTGGCTGAGGTTTATCCAAAAAAAAAAAAAAAAAAAAAAAAAAAAGAGAAAGCGTACTGAGCGCGGCCAAATCAAGTGCAAGCAACCAGGGCTCAGGGAGAGACCAGGTGTCAATGTATCACCGGGACAGCTTCATTGAGTTTGTAGACAAGTAGAGTAAAGCTTCAAGACAGCAACAAAACGCTTCCAAGTTGTTTGCCAGTAGGCCCGAAGTTCCTGAACCAGGTTTGTGTAATTGCTGTTGACATTTGACACTACTGTAAAACTAGACTAAGGTGCAACACTAACCCGATTCGCAACTATGAGTTTTTGCTGGTGAAGGGCTATGGGGTATGGAGTTTGGCGTACCTAGGGATGCTGCAGTCCAGTTCTGAACCAAAGTTCGAACCCGAACTTTTTTGAACTGGACCGAAGTCCGGTCCAAGGTTCAGCAGTTGTGCAGAACCGGACCATAAGTTCAGTTCAGGGTTCGGGGACAGCACAAAATGTGAGAACCACATTGAACCCGGTTTGAACCCGAACCGAACCCTTTTCGAGTCCTAGTTCTCTTGCTAGTTCTAGTAGAAGGAATCATCACACAGATCATGAAATGTAGAAAAAAAATCCGTCTACTAGTATTGGATAGTATGTAGGACAAATTATCTACAGGTACCACCTCCGCCGCCCCGCTGCCACTATTCCCACTGTCGCTCGTCGCTGTTGCTAACGTTGCCACTGCAACCTTTGTCGTTGCTGTCGTGGTCCCTCCGCCAAGCCCTTCGCTGTAGTTGCGGTGTGGTCGTTGTCGTTGTCGCCTTGCTAGCAGCTGCCATTGCAGCCGTCGTCGTTTTTGCGCCATCGTTACTTGCAGCTTTCCTAGTGCACACCACACTGTGGCTGCATCGTCGTCGTCGTTTTATGGGTACACAAGACTTGCATCGGGCCGCTAGCTGCAGTGGTGGCAATGGCGTGATTTACTAAGAGGCTGTTGAGGATTGTAAAGACGAGCTGTACCTGTAAGACACGTCAATAAACGTGTCGTGTAGAAACGAGGTCATGGAGGGGGGGAAATGGGGAAAAAGGATGATGGGAGAGTTCCGGATCGATGCGCGGGGGTAGCAGGCGCACTCATTCGCGCCTTGCGAGCACATTCATGATGCCGAACTTGATAACGCCAGCCGCGCGCTTGCACTCCTCGCGCAACAGCGCCGTCGTGATAGCAAGCCGGCTGCTCAGACGCGCCTCGACGAGTTCCTGCCCGTGCAGCCGCCCCCCGCGCGTGATCTATACGCCCTGCACGAGCGCCTTGTCTACAATATCCTGCAGAAGGCGTTCCTCGCCCGCTATGTCAAACGGCGGTGCATCGCGTGGCGCAGGAGTCACGGGGTTCGGCGGCTTCAGGGACACGGGTGCGAACGCGGATGGTGTCGCCGCAGAACGTAGACGGGTGTAGATGATCGGCGAGGCAGCACGCAGGGGATGGCACAAGGTTTGAAGGGGCACCGAGGCCGAAACCGAAGTAATTCGGGAGTAATCGAGGCGGCAGGCGATGGGGTATGTGACCGTCGCTGTCGTGACGTTGGGCTCGGCGTGCTCACGCTTGATCCGAGGGTGCACCTTGACATTGGATTGATGGAAACCTGAGGTGAATATGAGGGGACATCAAGGGAAAACCATACCGTATCGTTGTTTGCCGTATGGCTCATTTCTGACGCTGACTCGCTGAGTCGTCCTCGGCGAACCGTTGGCCCGGACCGCTCCCGCAAGAAATGCCAGCGGGGTCTTGTAAACATGCGTGGGACGTGCACGTTAGTTTGTAAAAGGGTAGTACCTGTGAATTAGTAAGGGGCGGACAGTCTTGTGGCCCATATTGACGACGTGGCACTGGGGTGGTGGCCTCAAAGGGTGGTGTCAGCGGACAGCCAGGCACGAGACAGTGACTCAGCGTAGTACCCAGCTGCAATCATGACGTGGGATGTGTTGGAGTTTTGCAAGGATGTCTGCAAGTGGCACCGTGGTGGGGATGACGGATATGAAGAGAATGGCTCACCAGCTTGAGTCACGGTCCAGACTCGCGACTCTCTTGGGGATGAGTGCGACAATGGTTGGTGAGGGCAAGGGTGAGGGTCTTACAATTCCAATGAACGTGAGTAGGCAGGAGACAGTAGTACGACGACACGGTAACACCTTAGCTGCAACTGGGATCGTGACATGAATGGGCCCAGGATCGCAATGACTGCCGCAAGTAATGGATATGACAACTCACCCACTTGAGTCCGGACTTGCGCTCTCCCAGGCGTTGTGTGGGCATGGTGACAGTTAGTGGGCCCCCCACTGGCATTTCCGATGAATGCGAGTACCTAAGGTGTGAAGCAGTAGTATCCCACCGCACGGCCTTCTGTATCCTTGCATGGATGGCACATCTTGAGGGGGAGTTGGGCGACACTAAACAGAGATTTCAGTTTACTCTAAAAAGGTTCAGTTCGAGGTCCAGACCCTGCTGAACCTGAACTGGACCCCGCTGAACCTGAACCGATGGTCCAGTTCGAGGTTCAACAGATTCCCCGGACCGGACCGAAAGTCCGGTTCAAGGTTCAGCAAAAATCCCGAAGAACCGGACGGAACCGGACTTCGGCAACCCTAGGCGTACCTATGGTTATGGTGTGCAAATCCCCGCCCACCAACTTGGTGGACTCAATTTTCTATGGGGTATGGGGGGTTATGGGTTATGAGGGGTCCGACTGTATTTGCACCTTATGAACGAGGAGAACTTGAGGGAGAACTTGAGCCAGCCATAGATGACGTAGCGCCGGGCACCTTCACACCGAACGTGTGAAAGACATCGAACCATCGAACTGCCGATAGGATTGGAACCGGTGTCAAGGCGGCCAACCCCATTAATCGCGGGAAATTACACATCAAACGAAGACGGTGACAGCGACGACAGCGATGCTGACGAGGTGGGGGCGAGTGGGTTGTTTCCCTGGAAAGAAAATGGTAGAAAACAAAACCAACAAAACATGTCTAATTACTGGTGCCACTGGGGGCATTGAGATGAGGATACCATCCGAGGATGAATGCAACCCAGACGAAGGTCAAAGAGACGGCGGTCACGCTACTTCATTTGTCGTTTAATTGTCCTACTGATCCACACATTCACTTCTTCCATTGCACCCTGCAACTCTTCGCTCGGCATCACACCACCTTCACTAGACCCGTACACACCCTCGATCAATCCTCTCCTCACAAAAGGGACGAGAAGTCGCACAAACGCCGTCGCGGCCTCATGTGCCTCTTCACGGGGAGCATCAAGCAGCACGCGGCACGCTTGGGCCAGTGCGCCGTCAAGCGCCCGTACCAGATCTTTCAGTAGAGCTACTGGTGCGAGTAGCCGCAGCCCATTTAGTGCCGCGAGCAGTGCATTGGCAAACACTGCAACAGGCGGGTATGCCACCAGCGCTTGCGGCGGTATCTGGAGCACCCCCGCCGTCGTCCCTGCAGCGGCCCGCGAATCCCTTCGCGGTGCACCGACCCCAGCCCAGTTCGTCCTGGGCGTCTTCCCGAACTCTACCGCCGCCTTGGAAAACTCGCCCGACACTCGCACAAGCACGGCATCTTCAAACAGCGGTGGAAGCAACGTCCGAAAGTCCAAACCGAGTCGCGCGAACGACGTGCTGCAATATGTGAGTTGGGTGAGCAACGCCGTGAGGGTAGGCGCGTCGGACAGGCGCGGTAATGCCGTGCGTAGCGCGTCGAGCAGCCGCGAGAGCAGCTGAGACGCACACGCGGGGAGTAGCGTGCGGAGTACGTCCAGGTCCTCCCGGGATAGATCTGCAGGCGGCCGTTCGAGGAATATGGCGGCATACTGAGTAACGAGGTCATGCACCCCTTCGCGCCATGTATCGATGTACTTCTTCATGTACCGCGCCCACGCATCAGGTGCATCGAGCCCACGCCTCTCTCCCTCTGCGTTTGTGAGTGCGGTGTTAAGCGCCTCGAGTCGGCCGGTAAGGAACGCGAGCGCTAGTGCGCGCTCCGGAAGCACGCGCATGCGTCGGAGGAAGCTGACGGCGCGGAAAAGAGTCGGGAGCTTGCCTTGTGCACGGAGTGTGGCGAGTAACTGGGCGAACAGCGCACGAATGGAGCTGTCGGCCTCCGCATGGACGTCTTTTGTACGGCCTGTACTTGCGGAAAACGCGCGGCTAGACGAGCGGCGTGTGCCGCAAGATCGAGGGCCTCTTGAAAATGACCTGCACGAACACACGCATCTGCGAGGACAGGGAGTTCGAGGATGTCTTGTAACTTTGATGAATGCTCGAGGACGAGGGCAGCACGGCGACGAGAGGACTGGATGGATGAGATGTCCGAAGAGAACGAGCGCGCGGCGGACTCTAGAGCAGGGATATCGTCGAGGAGGGTAGTGAGAGTACCCGAGAACGATGAAAGTGTCGCAGTTAGGTTAGTAGTTGTTGAATGAAGCGACAAAAAGGTTGGGTAAGAGGTGCAGAGATTTGTGAGCGCGTTTGTGAGCTGAGATGAAGTGGAGGAGTCTTCTGTTGGCATCGCTGTGACTCACTATTAAAGTACTAGAAGTCATCGAGTTTCACGTTTACCGCTGGGACTGCCTTTCCCGACCCACCAGTGAGATGCGAACGCACTCGGTTCCGCAATCCCCGGTTGCTTGAGGAATATCGTAATAGCGTACTGAACAATGACTCGGAAGTCGCGCATGTTCTTGCCAAATATTAGTGTAACGGGCCATTCATGTACTGTGCCCACCAAGGCCCACGTCTCGCGCCTTCCGTTTCTACTACAGTAAGTTCGTGTGAGGATGGTCCTAAACGCAAGCCCGGGTGAGTGTTCTAGAAGCACGCGCATGCGCCGGAAACCGAAACTGCGCACAGCAGTGTTAGCATCTGTAAAGTGGGACCTGTCAAAAGCTGTCGCCGACCAGTCCTGACCGGTCGGCGACAGCTTTTGACAGGTCCCACTTTACAGATGAGGGGCTCGCCCGCGCGGCGCGGAGTGCAGCTCGGGACTGGGCGAACAACAAGGCATGAATCTCTAGTAGGTTCTCTACATCCACGTCCTGCACTGCAGATATGTGGTGCCACTAAAGGTGGCCGCGATTACGCAAACAAGACCGCGAATAACCCGAACTCCAAGCACCCAAGGGGCTAAGACTCAGTGAACTGGTCTAACGCCGTTAGAACGCGAAAGCTGGGTTTTCATAAGTGAAAACCCGATATTTCTAAATATTCACTGGCGATCTCAGGAGGCAGATCGAATAGAAAGCGACAAAACTAGCACTAAAAGAACATAAATTACAGTACAAGTTCCGTATCTAACTCTCGTAACTTAATTATTTTTATCCAGGGCTAGCAACAAAAGTAAGCGCGGATTGCGACTCGCGATCGCATGATCCAACCACCGTCAAACGTTTTACGTGAGATTAGATGGTTCACTTATTTCATAAATCTCAGGGACAACAAAGGCACCCGATTGGGCTCCATCTACGGTGTTGGTATGGCCGGACGGGGAAGCAGTTTCTGCGCTCGCGGGTTCAGGAGATCCCGGTCTTGGTGAGCGTGGTGTCAGTGATGCACTCGGCGACCGAGTGGGGTATATGTCGGCTACCGGTGGCACGACGTGGTGCTGGATATTGTGTCGTATATACGGAAAAGATGGGTTGAAAGGTGAAATCATTGGGGATGGGAACGCGTGGTAGGGGTCTGAAGCACTATAATAGGTCGCGTACTCGTTGCGGAAATGGGACGGATACGCCGGAGCAGCGCTTGGCGGGTCGGGGCGTGCGTACATAGCGAATTCTAGGAATACGTCAGTAGGAAACTTCAGGAAATGGCGGAACACAGCACCTCCAACATTCTCGTTTGTCAGCGGGGCCTCGTATCGACCTTCAGCAATGACAGTCGAGGAGGAACCTGAAGCATCGCTAGATCTATCACGGCTAGGCCTTAGCTCTCGGGAGGATAACCGTGGCTGCACGAAGGTCGAAGTCTCGGGATCCGGCGCTCGTGAATGATCACCCGAACCTGACTCTTGGGAGGCAAAAGGACTGAGTTTATAGACCTGCTCGATCTTCTCGAATAACGGCTGCAGCTCGACCTTATCCCTATCGCAGCTCTTCGAGATAATGTTCCGGAGTCGGCTTAAGTCTTCCCAAGCTTTGGGAGAGGCGTCATTCAACGGTAGACGTGAGTCCTTCGCCATGCTCTGCAGCAGCTCCAACAAATTCTCCAAGTCCAGATCACTTAGGTCCGACCCTTTGAACGGTATCATAGTCGTCGCCAGACATCCTAGTTTGCAAAAGATCAGCAGTGGCCCGTCCTGCACAGCTTTTGTAAGCGTATCCCGGGCTTTTGTCACGAACCCGGCATCGGCATGGCCCCCATCGATGAATGAACTCCAGAACTCCGCGTCCTCTTCACCCCCTACGCCAAGGGTGTAGAATAATCTTGCGAGAGAAGCAACGTCCCACTGTGACCGGAAGACCAAAGTACCATTTCGTTTCTCCTCCGTGGAAAATTGGGCTAGGAGCGCTCTACAGAATCGGGCCTGGATGATGCTGATGCGGAAACTCATGGCCCTTCCGATGAATGTGCCTTGGAAACAACGTGCGACGAAGATTTCGAAGTGTTGCACTAGTGATCCAAACTCGGGAGCCCGCCAGTCCACGTTCTGGGAATCTTCCAGCGCGACAAATGCCCGGTCAAGTACCGTGCAGCAAGCCACAAAATCTTCGACTTCTCTGGGATCGGGGTATCTTCTCGCAAGGCGTTCTGGAGATTGTCTTGCAGACAGGCCCATAGGCCGTCCTCGCGAACAATGTCCTCCATGTACTTCGTGGATTCGTCATGATCTGTAACGGAAATAAAATCTGGGAGACAACTTGCGAATTCCTGCAAGAGGTTGGGATTTCGAATGTGTGCCTTTCCAAGCGCAAGGTCAGCTCTGCCGTGATATTTGGGGTATCGTGAAAACACCAGGCTGAGACGCTGTCCTCGGGCCACAGCGTCCAAACACTCGAGGAGAGGGGTAAGTCTGGAGCTTTGTCCTTCGGTCTGGACGCGCGTGCGTATTTTGCTGCGTACGTGATTGAACCTCGTCAATGCAGAATGGGATACTGAGGTCCGAGCAATCCTGAGTCCTTTCAGGAGGAGGTCGAGTGTCTTCCAACAAAAGGACAGCTTCGAAGGACCAACGTCATCGCGTGAAAGAACCGCTTCAGCGAGTAAGACCAGATTGACCAGAGGACCGTCGTACTGAAGAGTCTGCATTTTCTGGTCCCGCGGACTGTTCGGACGTGGGGGTTAAGCTGTCGGCCTGTGGCGCAGTGCCGAATAAAGACTTGTGCAAGGGATCAAGGTAGGTAGGCAGCTCGCGGGTCTGTGGTGACCCCCCTTCCGATTCTGTGAGCTGTGTCAGGAGACCATGGAAAGCGATACCCCTGACGCAGGATGCGCGTAAGGCCACAATCGAATGCGCCCCATCGCACAATCCCTTGAGTCCGTTGATAACTCCCTGGAGATATTTCTCCGGCACTCCCTCCGCGTCTTTGTTTGTCTTCCCGGTACTGTATTTGAAAATTTCCGCCAGAGAATTGACGCAAGCTAGCACTCGGTTCGTGCACGCTTCTTCAGGAAGTTCGAGAGACGCCGAGCACGCCATGAAGTGCGCCTTGATACGCGTCAGGATGTATTCCGCGGTTAGAACCTTCGGAATGTGATCTGAGTCTGTGAGTGGGGAGCGGATATATCCCTGGAGACATCCTAAGAATTGGTCCATGTCAATATCGTCCAAGGCCTTATTGCCTGTGAAAAGCCATTCCATGGCGTAGGCATCGAGCTTAGCCGCCCCCTGATCGGCCTCTTTCGACAGAAAACGCGTTCTGTCGAAGCTGAGGCCGCTGAAATACTCGGGTCGTGTCAGAGGCCGTGTGGGGAGGCGCCACAATGGCCGCCATATGGTGTGATAAAGGAAGAGGAGAGCCGTGGCACAAGCCATGCCACAAGATCGAAGTGGAGGGGTCAGAGGCGTATGGTAGGGGGAATTGCCGAAAATGAAGGGAGATACGCTGAGAACCCCATACACCACCGCCAACCCCCAGAAACAGCCGCGGGCGACTTCACCAACAATTGCATCAAACAAGTGAAGAAAATCGCCGAGGGCCCAAAAAAATAGGAACACAGAAACGTGTAAAAGCACGTGGACGCCGTACATAAACCTCTTCAGTTGGAATCGGTCAATGCCTTGATATAGATAAGTCCGCACACGCCCCCGCTTGTGTGGCGTCGCATGCGGATATGCATATTTGATGAATTCGCGGATCCATTGCTGGATCAGAACGGACGCCAGGACGCTCATCATACTGAAGAAGAGACTGAGAAACATTAGGATATTCACGCGAACGGCGGCGCTCGGTCTCTGCGAGAGCGAGGATTGGGTGACCCCAGTGGGTTGGTTATTGCCGGGCACAAGAGTCTTGTAGGTTTCAATGATAAAACTTGCAACTACGGAAGAGAAAAGGCCGTTCTGTAACGTAGTACTCAGAATCCGCGCACTGTGGGGTCAGCCCCTGAAGGTCGCCTCTTACCAGAATCAGCATCGATTGCGTCTCGCCAGACAGGCTATCAACGAGTTTCTGGTCGTATATTTCTGCCTCTGACCCATAGAGCTTCCAGTACGCGGCAGAGGTGTCTCCGTATTCATGAACTTTGGATGGATTGTCTGCGAGAGTAAAAACTAAGCTATAGAATGCGTACCTTCGTGCTCCCGTTTCTTTGTGACATCTTCATTGCCTTTTCCTTCGTCACCCTTGGAGGACGGGGGTTTCTCAGGAGCTGTGGGGAAACCAATGGATGAGATAGAACAGGTGGATATGAACTCGACGCTGACCCTCTGGTTGAGCTTCCACATCGTTCGTTGGACCCATGAAGTGTACACCACCTGCGAACGAACCGGTGCTTTATAAAGCGTGGAACGTGGGTCTAAGTGATCATGGCTATATAGGAGTTCAAAAGCCGATCACCCAGAAGGAAGTTAAATGCTTCCGCCCAGAATTTCGTGTTCGTGTGATGCAGCGAAAGCGGATCTGCGACGCTGTCAATGCGGGCCCGCCGCCGTCCGTGGACAGGATGCATTCACGCCGCCTTTCTGGAGAAAAGTGGGACGTATTCGGTGTTTAGAAAGCAATGGAAAGGATAAATAACATAGGTGTCGCGGCGGAAGTGGAAGGAGGGTGATCCCCTTAGCGCTAAGCGACCAACGTGAAGTCTCAGGGGGATAGCCCAGAAGAGCTGAGTTTTTTCCTCCGTATTTGCACCGTATGAATGAGGAGAACTTGAGCCAGCCATAGATGAAGTAGCGCCGGGCACCTTCACACCGAACGTGTGAAAGCCGTCGAGCCGTCGATAGGATTGGAGCCGGTAGGCGGCCAAACCAATTAATCGCGGGAATTTCCGCATCAAACGAAGACGGTGACAGCGACGACACCGAGGTGGGGGCGAGCGAGTTGTTTCCTCGGAGAGAAAGAAAATGGTAGAAAACAAAACCAACAAAACATGTCTAATTACTGGTGCCACCGGGGGCATTGAGATGAGGACACCATCCGAGGATGAATGCAACCCAGACGAAGGTCAAAGAGACGGCGGTCACGCTACTTCATTTGCCGTTGCCCTACTGATCCACACATTCACTTCTTCCATTACGCCCTGCAACTCTTCGCTTGGCATCACACCACCTTCTCTAGACCCGTACACACCCTCGATCAATCCTCTCCTCACAAAAGGGACGAGAAGTCGCACAAACGCCGTCGCGGCCTCATGTGCCTCTTCACGGGGAGCATCAAGCAGCACGCGGCACGCTTGGGCCAGTGCGCCGTCAAGCGCCCGTACCAGATCTTTCAGTAGAGCTACTGGTGCGAGTAGCCGCAGCCCATTTAGTGCCGCGAGCAGTGCATTGGCAAACACTGCAACAGGCGGGTATGCCACCAGCGCTTGCGGCGGTATCTGGAGCACCCCCGCCGTCGTCCCTGCAGCGGCCCGCGAATCCCTTCGCGGTGCACCGACCCCAGCCCAGTTCGTCCTGGGCGTCTTCCCGAACTCTACCGCCGCCTTGGAAAACTCGCCCGACACTCGCACAAGCACGGCATCTTCAAACAGCGATGGAAGCAACGTCCGAAAGTCCAAACCGAGTCGCGCGAACGACGTGCTGCAATATGTGAGTTGGGTGAGCAACGCCGTGAGGGTAGGCGCGTCGGACAGGCGCGGTAATGCCGTGCGTAGCGCGTCGAGCAGCCGCGAGAGCAGCTGAGACGCACATGCGGGGAGTAGCGTGCGAAGTACGTCCAGGTCCTCCCGGGATAGATCTGCAGGCGGCCGTTCGAGGAATATGGCGGCATACTGAGTAACGAGGTCATGCACCCCTTCGCGCCATGTATCGATGTACTTCTTCATGTACCGCGCCCACGCATCAGGTGCGTCGAGCCCACGCCTCTCTCCCTCTGCGTTTGTGAGCGCGGTGTTAAGCGCCTCGAGTCGGCCGGTAAGGAACGCGAGCGCTAGTGCGCGCTCCGGAAGCACGCGCATGCGTCGGAGGAAGCTGACGGCGCGGAAAAGAGTCGGGAGCTTGCCTTGTGCACGGAGCGTGGCGAGTAACTGAGCGAACAGCGCACGAATGGAGCTGTCGGCCTCCGCATGGACGTCTTGTACGGCCTGTACGTGCGGAAAACGCGCGGCTAGACGAGCGGCGTGTGCCGCAAGATCGAGGGCCTCTTGAAAATGACCTGCACGAACACACGCATCTGCGAGGACAGGGAGTTCGAGGATGTCTTGTAACTTTGATGAATGCTCGAGGACGAGAGCAGCACGGCGACGAGAGGACTGGATGGATGAGATGTCCGAAGAGAACGAGCGCGCGGCGGACTCTAGAGCAGGAATATCGTCGAGGAGGGTAGTGAGAGTACCCGAGAACGATGAAAGTGTCGCAGTTAGGTTAGTGGTTGTTGAATGAAGCGACAAAAAGGTTGGGTAAGAAGAGGTGCAGAGATTTGTGAGCGCGTTTGTGAGCTGAGATGAAGTGGAGGAGAGGATCGCAGGCTCAGCAAGGATCGAGTCCAGTGGAAGCGTAATGATCTCTTCGAGATAGGACGTAGCCTTTGAAGATGATAGTTCTGGCTTTCCAGATAAAACGTCCCTTAGGGAGGTCAACGCTAAGCCGCCATCCTGCTGTGTATAAATCTCTGTCATCTCAAAACGGGCATGAATTTGGGGCTTCTATAATCCAAAAAAATATCTGCACATTCAAAACCCAGTAAACGACATCGAGGTGGTGGCAACACACCTGCAACCCGGTGTGATGACGACAGTGTATATTCTGGGTACGACAAGGCTTGGCCACAAGTTTTCCATCTCATATATTACGTAAACATTCCCACGGGATGATTGCCTCAAGTAAGTTAGGACGTAATATACTTAATTTAATGCAACCGCAATAGAAAATAACTTTCGGCTTCAAGGATACTGTAGGAAGCTTTGGTCGGGTCAAGGACTTCTATCCCACGCGGAAACATAGACTGGGAGAAGCTGCTCAGCATGGTTGTGCGAAGTATGGGCCCCATTCAAGTGACTGAGTGCGCGAAGCATCCCTGACACTGGTCGTTCTGGCGTCTAATGGAACGGTCCATACGGTTACGGTTACAATCGATAATGGGGAAATATGAAGGGTAAATCCATTCGCATCAAAGAAGCCGTTGCAAGGCGCAACGGCCGAGCTGAGAAGCCATGAGAAGCCTCACCCTGTTGGCATGTGCTCCAGTGAGTTCGAGTCACCATCCAGGGTGGAGGAGGCATAGGTCCTACCGGCGCGGCGGAAGAAAATGCGGACAACGACCGTGGGAAGAGCCCGGGGCGGACTGGTTGATATGATTTGATAAGGAGGGACTGTGCCGGCGGATGGTACGGAGGTGATCAATCACTTGACGGGCCAGAAATATGGGAAGTAAATGGACGCGAATCCCCTAACTGAACCTCTGCATTGAAATTTCTCGAGAACCGAGAACAGACGATCACAGACCCCCTCAAGCCGATCGGCTGGGAATACTGAAAGGACTCGCAGCTCTCCGCGGGATTAACGTGGACGCGAGCATATATGCTACCCTATTAAATAGAGGCGGGAACGAAGCAAAAAAAATGATAATACCGTGACGGACGTCGGTGTCTGTAGCGCCAGAGAACATTTGGCGTGAGAAAGCTACTGGTATCCTCGATCCTTGCTCGCGCTGGGTAAATGTCGCTCGTCCAACACCCGACAAGCGCCACCTCGTCATGGCTTTCTGATCCTGTTCTCGGACCTAGATAGAAGCAGAGAGTGGAATTGCCCCAGGCGGAGAGAACTGCCTTCGTTCTCGTCTTCATCGTCCCGCTGGAGCAGCCTTATCCCTCTGCGAGACGTACTCATGATTGACGATTTATGGGATGGGTCCAATGACGAGGACCAGATACATGCATACATTTCCGCTTCCACCTCCGATTCAGAGCCTGAGTAGTCGTGTGTTCATTGCAAAGCTTGACGCTAATCAAGTTAGTACACGTGGGTGATACGCGGAGAACACGCCAATGTTCAACCATATTCCGCGGGACCTTCGACGGATACGCCTGCCCGTTCTGCGCAGTATCTCTATGTCTTCCGAGCCTGGCCGAGCAATGCAATAGATTGTTAATTCGTTCGTGGTGAACCCATTTCAAGGACTTACCCACCAGAGAATGAATTAGAAGATTCTTTCGCGTGCGGACCTCAAGCCAGAATTGCGAGAGTACTTGAACAGTGATTTTGGCAGTTGAGAGGATAAGTTACCAAAAAGAAAAGACTCGGAGAAACCCCCATACGGCCTGTTGGTGTTGTCACTGAACCGGTGGCACCCAATGCTGGAAGCTGCAAGTGTCGTGCCAGCCTCGAGGTGATCATCCTGAGCATCACGAAATGCTCTACGCTTCATGATCCTCCGACCGTTCACCGGTCACCGGCTGCGCGGAACCGTCCGGTACCTTCAACCACGAGCTTAAGCTGTGAAACGACGACACGTATCTGTATAATAGATGGATCCGCTCGTCGCCTCCCGGAGGTGATCAGGAGGGTGGTGGCGCACGTACCGCCCCCCGTGAGAGAATCTGAATCTGCCCACACCGGACGAACCGCAAATTAGTACTATTCCCGTCGTCTGGTCAAGAGCAGATGCAGGAATCGTAATCCCTGGCACGGCCTCTGAGTCTGCCAACTTTGCTCAGCCCAGATCGCAGATCACGGCAACAGCGCTCACTGCTCACCGCCTCAACGCTTCATTCGGTACCGGTTGTTACTGTAAGAGCAGGCGCTTTCCAAATATTACATTCAGTGACTTGCACTGGGCTGTAATATCCCAAGATATAACAACTCAGGTCTATGGAATCGCCGTCGACCACCAAAGAGCACAATGGAGATCTGAGGGCCAGGGCAGGAGGCACACCAAATTATTTTTATCTTGACATCAAGCGACGGGCGGCGCCGGTGCTAGCCTAACGAGGGCCGTGCCTGGGTGAGACTAAACCAGGACTGCTCTTTTTCTCATCTCAACCGTTTCCACCAACACACTCTTTCCTTCAAGTCACTCTCTTAAATTCGACTCTCCTTCGGCTTGGCATCTTGCTTTATTTCATTCGATTCATCTCTTTTTTTTTATCGACATATTATCATGTTATCCCACCTCGCTCTCCCGACTTTTATTTTGTCTGCTGTGTTGGTGGCTATGGCGGATCCCACACCTTCAGAACCAGGCCCTGGTGATATCTTCAATGAGGGTTCAACTTGCCACATCGCATGGACCCCAGATGCTTCTGGGGTCTGGAAAACGCTCAACATTGAGCTCATGACCGGTGACAACTTCAATATGGTGCACTTGACGAGTATGATTTCCTTGGGACTTTCTCACGAGCGTCGTCTGACCCATTTTTCCCCCCTCCAGCCGTTGCTACGGTAGATGGCACTGCCTCCCCCGGAACATTCGATTATCCTTGCCCCACTGTAGGTCTTGATTATACGTGTCCTCGACCAGTCATTCAATCATTTTTCCTCCACAGGTCACTCTTCACTCGCCAGTATACTTCTACCAATTCACATCACCTGCTGCGCCGAACCGCACTTGGACCGGCCGGTTTGCCATCGCAGACTCGACTGGCACGACCGTCCCCCCACCAAATTCGGTCCAGCCCAACGGGCAACCGATTGCCTGGGGAACAGGCGCGCTCGCTGACCCGTCCAAGGCAGTGCCCGCTCCGTCGTACCTCACTGGTAGCAGCAGCAGCACGGGCTCAGCCTCGTCAACATCCGGCACTGGCGTGAGTACCCCCATCGTCCTTTCCACCACGGGGCTGTCGACTTCAAGCACGACCGGGGTCAGCACCAAGTCTTCGGCCCTATCGACGTCTAGTCTGTCCAGCTCCTCGTCTGGTTCCCCTGCTGCCTCAAGCGGCACGAGCAACCCGTCAACGTCGACTAACAGCAACTCGGCCGGCGGGCTCGTCGTCGGCGCGGTGTCTACGCGTGCGACCCAGGCCGGTGTCGCCCTCGCGGTCATCGCGGCTACGTTCACGTTCATATTCTGAACAGTCATGTTTTTTTTTGTTGAATGCGGGGTGCTTTTTGTCGAACGACTGGCTCGCGCCCCTTGTGAAGACAAATGCACCATCACGGACCTTGCATCATACATTACAATCTCCCCTTCATAGTTCGGGTTGGCTGGAGAGAATTTTCAATACCCCCCGTTTTTTTGCTGTTAGGATGTTTGGATATCTGCTTCTATTTCATTCGGGCTTGAGGTCGTGTTCATCGGTATAATGCTTAGCAGTGCTTGCATGCATGATCGAATACTTCCCTACACGGTGCTCTACACTGATGGAATCCCTGATAATGATTTGGATTCGGAAAAAAGTATTAAAGGAGCAAAATTGCGAACGGCGTCAGTCTCGGACATTGGCAGGAAAAACACGAGCGCTGGGTGAGTAAGCCGCGCGTTTCCTTGTATGTAGTATTATAGTCACTCGTAGTGCTCATCATGTCCCTCGACGACGCCCCAACCTCCGCTGCAGAGTTAATCACCGATGCAGAACCGTCTACCGGCCCCCATACAACACCAGCAGATTCACCGCCACCGCAAGAGGAGGAGCTCCCAGATGGAGAGAACGGAATGCCTGCGCCACCCAATTCTCAGCCCATTCCCGAGCCTGACCCGGTGGCAATGGCGGCCGAGGCAGAGAAGCTGAAAGAACAGGGAAACGACACTTTCAAGGCCGGCCGCTACGGCGATGCAATCGACCTATATACCAAAGCCATCGGTGCGTGTGCATAATCCCAATTAACCCGCTCGCAGGAGCGCACGGATAGACGTGCCAACTGATGACGTGACGATGACGATGACGATGTCAATCCCACCACCAGACCTGGTCCCTACTGAGCCCTCCTACCTCACGAACCGCGCCGCCGCGTTCATCGCCGTCAAGCGTTTCCGCTCCGCGCTCGCGGACTGCCTGCTCGCGGCCACGCTGCAAGCGACGTCGTCCGCAGGCGGCGCTGCACCGCCCAAGACGCTTCTGCGGCTCGCGCGCTGCCAGCTTGCGCTCGCGCAGACGGCCGCGGCACTCTCGACGCTGCGCGCGGTGCTCGCGGCGGAGCCGGACAGTGCGCCCGCGGCGCAAATGCACGCGCGCGCGCTCGAGCTCGAGGCGCATACGCGCAACCTCGTGGCGTCGCGGCAGCGCAGGGAGTGGGGCATGGCGCGTATTGCGCTCGACCGCTGTTTACAAGCCGTCGAGGCGGAGGGGAGCGAGATTCCGACCGAGTGGCGGCAGTGGCGTGTCGAGCTCGAGCTCGCACGCGGGAACTGGGAGGGCGCGAACAGTGCTGCCAAGTGCGTTCCCTCTCATCTTTTCTTTCTGTCTTTCCACAATTATTTTTTTTGCTCATTCTTCTGCTTGGGTTGGCGCTCTCTGCTTGTCCGGATTTAGCGATGCCCTGCGGCTGCAGTCAAACTCACCAGACGTGCTTACGCTCCGTGGACTTGTCCTCTTCCTCTGCGGGCGACTCCCGCAGGCGTTGCAGCACGCTCAATCTGCGCTTCGGTACGACCCTGGTCATGAGCCCGCACAACTTTTGCGCAAGCGAGTGAAAGACGTGGAACGACTAAAGGAGGAGGGAAATCGAGCATTCAAGCTGGGTAAGCTGCACGAGGCGCTGAGCAGGTACTCCGATGCGCTCGAGGTGCGTTCTCGGCCCAATAAATCCTCATTCCAACCTCACGACTCCATTCGGTCTCACCAGCGAGTCGGTGAGAACGAAGATGAGGGAAAAGGCGGCCAGCTCCGCGCGACGTTGCTCTCTAACCGTGCCACCACACTTGTCAAAGTACGTCTTACATGGCCTCATCCATGCATGTGTTTCTGATCTGGAGCATGCAGCTCTCCCGCTACGACGACGCCCTGGTCAACACCGAGGCGTCCCTGGTTCTCCAGCCGGGCTCATTCAAGGCGTTGCGCACGCGTGCGCGCATCCGGCTGCACAACGAGCAGTACGACGATGCGATCGCGGACTTCCGCTCCGCAACCGAGCAGGCCGAGTTCGAGGGCGCAGACGCGGACGTGCGCGCGCTGCGCGGCGAGCTCAAGCGCGCCGAGGCGGCGCTCAGACGCAGCAAGACCAAGGACTACTACAAGATCCTCGGCGTGGCGCGCGACTGCAACGAGGCGGACATCAAAAAGGCGTACCGGCGCGAGTCGCTCAAGCACCATCCAGACAAGGTGCGTCTGGCTAAACTGCCTTATTTATTTAATTTTATTTAACGCCGCTGGCAGGGAGGTGACGAAGAAAAGTTCAAGCTGGTCGTCGAGGCCCACGCGGTGCTTTCGGACCCGCGCCGGCGTGAACGATATGATCTAGGGGAGGACGAGGACGGCACGACTGACTCGTCGTCACACATGCGTGGCGGCCCCGGCGGGATGAACCCCGCCGACTTCGCTAGTATGTTCGCGCAGTTCGGCAATGGTGGTGGCGGCGGTGGCGGGTTTCCCTTCGGCTCGTCGGGCCCACAGGGCCCACACGGATTCCGTGGGTTCTAGCGTGGCTCTGGCTCGCGGCTATCTGTCCTTATACCGAGGAGAGCACAGGGGGCATCTTTCTGACGAGGCTACTACATAATAGATACGGTCCCATGCTATTGATGCTGTTTGCAATCCCTTGGAGATACACACCCGGGGACCAGTATGATATTGTACACCATCGCCAAGTTTGAACAAAAAGTGCAATGGATAATCTACGGCGTTACACCCTATGATGCTATCAAGACCTGCGAGGACAAACGGTTTCGTGAGTTGCAAGTCACGGGTAAAAAAAAAAAAAAAGCGCGACGTACAGCGGACGGCGTCAGCCCCAAATCGCGAAGGGACCTGGAAAAATCTGACGCGGAAAATTGTTTCCTAAAGATATTTTTCAAATGGTCAACGAAGAGACCAGCGCAAGCAAGGAAGACAACAGACCGAGGAAATTGCTGGGTAAATGTGACCGTGTCGACGTCTACGGTCAAAGTCTGGCCAGCAACAAATTCGGCCACCTCGCGCAGCGCTGTTGGCAACGACAATGACCATCATCAGAGCTTTCCCTTGAAATTGAAACAAACGACAAAAAAAAACGCAACTGGAATCGCTGGGCAGCGTGGTGGTCAGTGGCTGTCCACCGCTCGCAAGCCGTATCTGCAGGCGCGTGTCCTTGAACTCGCGCCCAGGGACCGAAGTGGGCGCAGGGGCAGCGGAAGGAGCAGACGAGCCTGCAGCATCTGCTGGCGGTGCCGCGCCGTCGCGCAACGCTTTCTCTTGCGCTGCCTTCTGTGCGCGCTGGCGTTTGTCGGCCTCGATCTGCACTTTGATCGCCGCGAGGGCCTTCTTGTCGTCCTCCTTTTCTAAAACATCGTTTTCGCTCAGGGATCCGGGACGAAGGGGGATTAAAAAGGGAAGACGAACCGCGGCGCTTCGCCTCGAGGTCCTTTAGCATCTGCTTGTTCTTCAGATCTTCTTTGATCTGCGAGGCCTCCTAATTCACGGCGTGAAATCGTCAGCTGTTGCCTGCGAAGCAGTTTGAGGAGCCCAGCGCGTACTTTCCCTGCCTTGCGCCGGATGAGCTCGTTCGCTTTTGCCTCTTTCGCATCCTCCGCGGCTTTCTTGGCGCGCTTCCCGTTCATCTTTTCGCGCAGTTCGAGAAGTTTCTGCTCTTTCTCTTCCTCGGTGAGCGGCTTGATCTACAGCACCCCGTAAAAGTATGTGAGATGAGGACCACAACGCAAAGGAGAACGCGCACGCACCTCCTCGGTAGACTCTTCGAACTGATCGTGCCCGCTCTTTTCAGCGTGGAAGTTAGCGAGTGCGGTGTTCTTGAATATCTTCCCGCACTCTGAGCATTTGATACTCTGTAAACGACCGTCTCATAAGCAGCAGCTCCTGACGCAACAGAGATGATCCCGACTGCTCACCCTTGCTTCAACGCCAGAATCAGCCTCATCTGCGGCGCCCGGACTCCCATACACAGCGCGTAGCGCGGCTGTTTCTTCATCATCGTCCTCGTCCATCGGCACGCTTTGGGGCTGCGCGGACGACGTTTCGGCCGCCCCAGATGTGGCATCGGGTATTGGGTCATCGCTGTGTTCGAGGATGAAATCCATGGCAGGCTGAAGACCCTTATTATTTGTGACACGTAAAGCCCCTACGCGGTTCTTTGGCTTCATACACGCGCTGGATCATTGCCTAGAAACGTACATTCGACCCTGGCAGCGTCAAAGCCCATTGAAATGAGAACGTCTTTGTCGGACATTGTGGGTGAAGAGACAGACAGAGGCGCTTGCTGCGGTGAGGATGACTCTTACACTTGGCTCACGCGCATTTGTCGCTCCCTGAGCGCGCAATAATGACTATTTTCTTCGAACCCCGACAACATGGAGCAACTCTCACGTTGGCTATCCACAGGGTCTCTGCTCATACATAGCGAGAAAGGCGGCCCTGCGACAGATCTTCGAGCAGTTCTTCTTGCGCGACTGGCTCAATATCGTGCGCAGCGCGGGCTTCCTGAACGTGACGAGGGCGATCTCTCATTGGAGCAGGGCAGCAGGAGGAGACAGCACAAGAGGCCTTATCTGTGGTAGAAAGCGTTCAGAGAATACTCGACCAGGATGCATCCCCAGGTTCCTGCAGTTTCCGGGGGGGACACACCTGGCGGAGGGCCCATCATAGGCACGCGAGACATCTCACAGCTCCGCACTCTCCTCTCCATCGTCTTTAAATGGGGTACCGAGCCCTTGCTCGCGCACGTCCAAATTGTGTGGCCAGCAAAAGGCTGCACGCAGACACAGCTTGTTGATGCAAACGACGCTCCTCACTCGTATGAAAGACTCACCGCTATGACACGACAGTTACTCTCCTTGTTATTCCCACGCGGGGTGCAGGGAACCCTCCCACAAACACTCATCACGTCTACGCTTTTACACCGTCATGTCACAGATATACTACGTCCTGCGATTGCGCTTGGGTGGGTTCCAAAGGCCCTGTTTCCCGAGTCTTTCCCGGTAGTGGACAATTTCAGACCCTTGGTGATGCACTTGCTGTCAATGTACGAGCTCCATTCGACCGCACACAAACTGTAGAGCTGAGTATGGTCTTTACAGCCTACCGCCGTCACAGACCATCGCGTCTCTTGGCGCCATTATGTCGTCCTCTCCACCGCCTCCGCAACACGTCCACAAATCCTGCGCATCTTTGCTCAGCCGACAACTGATGCGCCCAGATGGCGTCCGTGGGCTCCTCGCTGCGGTATTTGGCGAGGGCGAGTCAGAACAAGCGCCACTCGAGAAGCTCTTGCACGTTTCTCTCGTACTCGGTGCAGTTCCTTCGACCGTCAGTGCTGAGGTACGTGGGTGATACTAGTTTCAGGCACTTTCTAACGCGGTCGTAGGACTACTTTCGTTCCGTCGTTTCATGTTTGGTCGAGTTACTCAAGACGAGGGTCTCTCTTGCTTACATCCGCGCGGCGTCGTTTTCGCTCTCGCGCATGATTACGGCCGAAGGAAACGCACGGTATCACTCGCTTGTATCCAGCTTGCTTCTTTCCTTGTTGCATGACCCAATTCTTATCATCACGCCCGAATTATCAACGTCCGAGGAAACTAAAGCGCTCACACCTGTTGAGGCAATTCAAATTATTCAGACATTCCTGACGAATACAGACCCCGCTCCAAGTCTTGTTTCGACCGTCCTATCACCAATTGTGACATCACTATATGCACTGCTCGGAACTCTCGCACGCACGAAGACGGCTGATCCGACGCTAAGGGAGTCGGTTCGTGGGTTGCTGGTCGCTTGGGGGCGCATGGTCCCCGCAGACGAAGCCGTCGCGATTTTATGGGCGTGCGTCGACGGTCAAGGTGGTGCATGGGCCATTGACATCGACGGAGGTGTGAGGCGTGTAGAAAAGTGAGTTCGTTAGTCATTACTGCTCGCCTACAATTTATGTCCCAAAAAAAAGACCGGAGAGAGACCCGTCGTTGGCTCTGTTCACACCAGATGATCTCACAAAGGCCGAAGAGAGTGGCGCCCTTGACGTCGATGCGAACTTCTTGGGTCTGCGCCCAGATCCTGTGCACTTTGTAGCCTTCTTGAAGTCGCTGGATCGGCCGGATGTAGCATCAGAAATTTTCGTCCTGCTTCTCGAGGGCTACCGAGAGTTGAAATCAGACAGCGATGGCGATCCTCTACGGTGATAGCAATAACATCAGCTTCTGCCGCTTTTGCACGCTTATGCACCCCTTTAGAACGCTGCTTTTCTTACAACTAATTGTTCAGGTTCAAACACAAATGTCCAAAGACGGCCCCTCTTCTAGCAATATCCTCAGCAAGCCCGAGCATGTCTTCTCGTTCATCAAGCATGCCTTGCAAAGTGACACTACTCTTCAAAGTCCCGAACCCAAGACAGGTCCGAAAAAGCCCAACGTACGCCAAGGGATGACGATGAATGATCTTCGCATCGTTCCCCAGGAAGAGCAAGAAGACGACTCGGATATGGGCGATAGCGACGACGAAATACCTAATCAAGAGGTGGCGCAGCCTAACAGCGAGATGACAACCACTGCTCTCAATTTGTTCCTTAGCGTACTTGAAGGTACAACTTTTCACGCGAACATTCACCAAAACGTATCGCTCATTGACCCCATCAGCAAACCCGAACCTCTCCGCACAATCGGCCCCAGTTCTCAATGAAATTCTTGGGGACGTTGAGCGATTAACCAAGGCACCCTCCGAGCCCGTTCGCGCACTCGCCCGTGAGGCACGGATGGTGCTCACGGTCCGTCTCGCGTCCGCCTCGACGGCACCCTCCGGTCCCGCCCAGGAGCCCGAGGAAGAGCAGATCAGGTCCACCTACCAGAGGGCGCTCAAGCTCCTACAGGACGCCCTGCTCCCTGTGCGCGCGCACGGGCTACTCCTCCTGCGCGAACTGGTCACAACCCGTGCAGGCACCGCACCACACGAGGTGGTGTGCGCGCTCGAGCCTGCCATCCGCGACGTTTTCCTGCAGGCAGTCCAGGACGACGAGTCGTACATATTTCTGAACGCCGTGCAGGGCCTTGCTACGCTTGCGGACTCTTTCGGCTCTGAGGCCCTGGGTGGGCTGGTGGGGGTTTACGCTGGAGGGTTGCAGGGGGTCGGCGCGGGTGCGCTCACGCAACAGGATGTTGACATGCGTCTCCGTGTTGGGGAGGCTCTTGGCCAGGTCATCCGGCGATGCGGAGAGACGCTGCCACGTTATGGTCAGTTTCTGCTTCCAACCACTCGAGTTATTTTTCTTTCTTACAAGAGGTATATTTTTTTTTTTTGGGTGGTTGGGGCGCAGCCGACGTTCTAGTTCCCCGGCTGTTCGCGCTCGTTCGCAGCTCGCATCTGCCCACGACCATACGCACATCCTCTCTCTCCCTCCTCGCGACATGCGCCGACACTGCCGACCTTTCCCTGCTGCATTACGCTCACGACCTCGCCAACGCGATGCTCGATCTCTTGCAAGTCGAGGGCGGCGCGTCTGCGCGTGCAGCGGACGCGAATCGCCCGCCGACAGAGGCAGCGAGCATGGACACCGAGCCCACGGCGGCCGACGCAAGGTCCCCGCCGTTCCGCCGTGCGTCGCTGCACTTCCTCGGCGTGCTCGTGCGCGCATACATGCGGCGCGCAACTGCCTCGTCTCCGTCCGGTGCTGGAACGGACTCTCGTGGCTATATTCTGCCGGACGGCGACGATTTCCCCACGCGACGCGCGACTGCGACCCTGGGGTATGTCGCGGCGACGGATGCGGATGCGGTCGTTCGGGTCATGGCGCGGGAGGTGGGGGAGGCCGTGCGTGCACTGGAACGTGCGGGGGTTGGCCTTTGAAAATTTTTAAAAAAAAAAAAGGCGAGCCAAGTTCTCTAGGCTCTAGGCTCTAAATCACCTGGCATCCTGCTAACTATACTTATACAGTCTTCTCATTGGTTCGGATGTGATCAGGTATAGTGGTTTATACTCTCGGTTAGGATGGTTATGTTGGTTGGAAGTCCGATTGGTGTCCGAGATAAACCTTGCCCAAGGGTGTTGCAGTAAGCTATGCAGTTGGGGTGCCGATCGAGGTCCTCACTTCTGCGATATTCCTGGTCTCCTCTGAGAGCCAGTCTTGGCGTCGCAATAGCAACACACCGAACTCGCTAACAGGAACATCCAAGCTTTCCTATCTTCTCTTGTTGTGCACATGACGCGGATATTCAAAAGTTAGAATCTCACATCCGTCTATGTATGCCTTGATATGCTACTGTTCTCGCCTCGGTTTTCGAAAATGCTGAACTTGCTCCATTGCAACTAGTACTAAGGTTGCCACATCGAATCTTCTAGTAGGTTACGACTGCGCTCGGCAATCTTCTCCTCACCCTTTTGATTCCAAAGTACCCTGGGATGTTCCGAGCTAACACCGATGAGTGTCGGTATCAAAGTGTGATTATCTGGTTGTGCGCTCCAGCTGTCATACTGAGCGCGGGGGTGCATATCCGCTGTCTCTGGCTCCTTATTTGGATACGTTCAGGTAAAGAACGGCACCATCTCGCTGCTCTCTCGCCGCTTCGCCGCTGTGGTATGTGCGTCGTATATTAATTGTGCGGACAGACAGTCCGATGCCAACGTTTCGCGCCGACCTTTGTAACCCGGTAAGGCTTGGGCGATGAGACGCACCGTGAGATTGGCCATGGTATCCGGGCGGTGCTGGCTGACGTCCCAAATTGTACTCAATCTATAACTTAGTGGGCGTAGGCGAGGCACAAACGTTGGATCAACGCCGATCGCCTAGCACGATCTATACAGTAACACCAATACAGCATTTCCGCACTGATCGACTCAGATCGAACTCCTATGAGAAAAAAAACCGAGCCAAGGCGATGGGAAATCATGTACACACGTACGCATGTCGAAGACACATCTTGCAGGCCCCTCACAGAGCAAACCGACCAATGCAGAGACAGAACTGGTGAGAAATGCGCGGCCTCAAAGGGGCGTTGAGCGTATGCCAGTCCTCGACGAAAGTGGACGGCAGCATCAAGAGTCAGCGTTAGTCAGCGGTACAGTCTTTGGTAGGACTGAATTGGGCACTGTAATTTTGCGAATCATCGCTGGAGGGAAGTGACTCTTTTAAAATAAAATAAAAATAGGGAAGTGACTCGAAATTCTTCCCGAACCAGCCCCAGTACTGACTGCATTCGGCTTGACGCTGATTGTCAGCCAAAGGCAAATCAACTATTCGTTAATCTGGCTCGTAGTACACTATCACCATCATCTCACCGAAAGCCTGAGATGAGATCCCAGTGGAAACTAACCCAATCCTACGACTGCTGCATACTGCGGAACTACCCGTCCCAGCTTCGCCACATCCCACGTTCTTTTTAGAAAGACTTGAAGGGGGGGAGAGTGAATGGATTGTCAGGTACCAACGAGTTGGAGCGGCATGCGGACGAGGCCGCCAACGCTCGGATCTCGAAGCGTGGAAACAACCTTCAAAAAAGGGTGTCACACTACCTCATCGAGTAGGCGCACCAGCTTGTTCAGTTCCTCGCAGTCGGGGTCACATCTGTGCTCAAAGGAATCCCCGAAGTCAATTACACGAATATCGCCATCGGCGTCGCGCGTGAAGTGCGACACCGCCGCCGGAAAACCAAGGCCAGATCCGTGCACTTTGCGCGCCTGCCTCGCGATGGCTCTTCTGCATACACAACCGACGAAGCAACTGTCAGATCTGGGGAGGGGGGAAGGCCGGAACGGGCGCCTGTAATCGCACGCACCTCTGTCGTGGATTGCAGTCGCGGAAGCTCTTAAGCTTCGGACCTGTGTCCTCCAGCACGATGACGTAAAACTCGCCGCGATACGTGTAGGTCCCCCAGTAGCGCGGAACAGTGGTGCCCTCGATTCGCGGGACCGAGAGGAAGTGCTCGTACGCGCATGCCTCACGGTGCGCAGACTCAATGTGCTCGTGCAGGAAGAGCTTCGCAAGCACCTGCCTCGACTGGTCCAGCGTACCGCGCCATGCCTCGAGGCAACCTTCGTACGCGACGTGCTCGCGCAGCACGAGCTGGTGCTGTGGCTCAGGTAACTCTGGCGGATCCGGGAGTGTTCCGAGGGCAGGACAGTCTTCTGGGACGGACGGGATAATGAGGGAAGAGGTAGGGAAGCGGGAGGGTCGATAGCCGGGAGACTGCCTCCTGTCGCTGCAGACGCGCCCGGCGAAGAAGACGGGCAGCAGGAGAAACTCCCGCGGCCTCGTACGAGAAGGCCAGAACCTGCAGTCACTCAGCAGCTGCTTTCAAGGTCAGCGGTGAGTAGCCGACGCACTCGCTCTTGGGACACACCACTACCTGGTACAACGGTCTCTGTTCCTGAGAAGCGTCTGCGTTCGGTGGTAGTGGTCCTAATCGGGAGGACAGGCCCTAGACTCTCCAATTCACAGGTTGCGGGAAAGAGGAGAGGATCCCTGAGATCGGCCAAAATCATAGCAGTGAGAAGGGCCGGAAGTGGCTTAGCCTCGAGATCTGGCACGCCGGAGTCTCCAGGATGTTCGGATGAGACCCAGTATGCTGGAGACACCAACAGAGTGTGACCCTGTTCAAGGCGGGGGTCTGGAACAAATATCAGAAGGAGACGGAATCTCTATCAGTGGGCGTACCGATCTCCACAAGACGAAAAACGGTCGTGCTGAAGAGCATCGCGAATCTAACATTCGCGACGAGCATGCGGTAGCCGATCTGGAAGCGAGACCGTGTTAAATACGCGAGTGACAGAAAAATTCAAACGCAAACCTGAACAAGAACGGCAGGCAGACCCTCATGTGTAGAGGAAGATTGTAAAACAAGGCCAGATTGTAGGCAATGCATGTCGCGTATGACTTCATGGGAATAATCTTGTCCGACCAGGACCGCATAGTCGCCACATACCGTAGACCAGTCATTGCGCCACGAGTTGGGCTGGCGCGGATTGGTAAACGTGACTTTGTCGAGAACCAAATTAAATGCGTGCGTTAGACCTCGCACTGCGACGAAGGCCACCCCACCGATAGTCACGCGGACATCTGTAGTGACGGTCATTCCGGAATAGCCGCGACCGGCCATCCCGATTTCCTTAGGGAGATAATCAAGGCAAGTCGCCAGGTTGTCCGGTATGTCCGAAGTCCACAGTGGGGCGCCAGTGAAGGAAAAGGCACCAGGACTGGCGAGGAAACCTGGTAAGGCACCGAGAAGCCGGTCAGGAAGCGACGGCTCTAAGCGAGCAAACCTAGGCGCCAAGGTGGGCTCAGGCTGCAGCACGGCGGTCCAACGAGGAGTTGATCTCAAAACAGGGTCTCCATCAATGGGCATGCATGTGGGGATGGTATAGTCAATAAATTGGGACCAAGGTTTGGAGATGTTGCCTTCGTTCCAATTTTCGGGGGTGACAGCAGGGAGAGGGATACCAGCCATGGTATTCGCCGCGTTGTGAGATTTGTGAGATGGGGAGAAAATGAGGAGTGAGGCGAGTGAGCCACGAGCTCTGACGAGCTCTGATATGTATCGTCGCGGCGGTCCAAATCCCAAACGTGAAGGTATATCATCATTGGTAAATTTTCATACGCTCCGTATCCGCCTTTCCAATCGTTGTCGCCTTGGTTGTCGCCGTGTCGAAAGTCCGAGTCGTCTGTCCCGTGACTCGAATACGAACGAGACGGCCATGACGTCTTGCTTCTAAGTGTCAATTGACCTGTACGTGGGTCGAACAAACGAAAGACGAGGAAGGACGCCAGATTATTGCACGGATCCGAGGGAACGGCTGCCGTCATCTAAAGGGGCTCGGGATCAGATCATCTAGAAGTGGCAGTATGCTGCTTGAAATTGCAGAAATTTTGGGACTTCCGACCCATGCTCTGCCGCCACGCCATTGTATTGGTGTTTAGATCATGATGTCCTCGATGCTGTTCAATACAGCACAGACCGGACGGTGGAAGCAGCGGCGCCGACCCTACTTCTCTCTCAATTCGAAGTTCGGGCAAGACTCGGAGTTCGGGTACAGTTCCCTGATTCTTCCGCAAACGGACACGAAAAGTCGCTGTTGCCTTTGATAACCTCGTCGACAAGTAGGAAGTCAGGACGGTGGTTCTGCGTGCAGGGTTGCCCCGGAGTATCCCTCCACAGATGGTGTTGGTGACTTTACTGTAGGTCTTGAAGCTTACAGTAATGCCTTAGCGCTCAGCTGACCATGAACTGCGTCCAAGACTGCGTCGTCTCTTGTGCTCTACTAGTTGACTCCCAACCACTTCCCAACCCCGAGCCCAGTATCACCATGTCACCCGAATCTAAACCCCCTATCGAGCCAAAGTATGTGTTGGATGATAATAATTCGGAGGTCTCTCGGTGCGCACCAGACTCGTGCCACCTGCGAACATCTTGACATAAAGACTTTCAATAGGTTGAATACCCAGTATTTATTTTTCAAGACGTCGTTCGACTATATCGTACCGCCTGTGGTCAACGTCGCTTATCTCAGCAAAGTAATCGACGTGGCAGCAGGGACAGGCGCGTGGGCCCTCGACTTTGTATCACGACCCGACGTTCGCGATCGCGATGTTCAGGTCTTTGCTTGTGATATCTCCACCGCGAAGTTCCCTCAGGCAGACAAACCAGACGTCAACAAGATAACTTTCTTCCAACACGACGTCACCAAGCCGTTCCCCGATGAGATGCTCGGGACGTTCGATCTCGTCAACATGAACTACTTGGGATTCGGGCTGACAGTACAGGGGTGGCCATTAGCACTGCAGAACTTGCGCGACTTGCTGAGTTGAGAAACCTTTTTCAACGGCCCCAGAGCTCTGACAGTCGAACATGATAGAACCTGGCGGGCACCTCATTCTGCGAGACGGTGACCCCTTTTTGTTCACGCACGAGAATCCCCCGCCACTCGAAGGTCAAGAGCATGATATCGTGGCATACACGCAAGGTAAATCCGCGCTGGCCACGATCAATCGGCTCTACTCGGGCTGGGCGCTCCAACAGGGTTTCGTCCTCGGGTACATGCGCATATCTACCTCTGCGTTCCGCGCTGGGGCTCATCGGTCCACAGCCTTTCGTATCATATGCAGAAGATGCTCCAAGATGCGTCTCTTCCGGTCTTGTCATCTCTGCGGGTCCTCGTCCCTCACGGGAGTTACTGTATGTCCCACAAGGGGCTACACGGGTCATCCCTTTCGGAGTACATGGCGTTTTCCCTCCAGAGCTTTTCTCAGGTCATCAACGTTCTGTCGTTGGCTTTGATGGAGGCAGGATGTCTAGAGTTGGGTGACGGTACCTTAATCGCTGACGAAGAGGAGCGGCAGGCGCTGGTGAAGGAGCTGCAGGATTTTGCGGAAGGCGGTATTTTATTCCTCTTGTCCGAATGGGTCGTCGTGCGACCTCGAGGATCCTAGAAACCCTCACGGGGTATTTGCACAATTTGATATGCAATAGCAACACGGTAGCAATATGGTCTTGTCCCCATCAGTGAGCCCATCCAAGAAAGCGGGTGGCTATACGGTGAAATTGGTGAAAGTTGAAACCAGTCGATTAAGTTCATCATCAAAGCGGGTCCGTAAAGAAGGCATTCGGACGGTTTAGAGTAGGCTACAGTAATGTCGATCACGTCATGATTTAGATTCAGCCAATGAAAACCTTTGGTACACTGTTGCCATTACGTAATGTGTTTCGTTCGAAAAATCCTTGACGCCGACACGATCATACTAGCCTCTACCAAATACCAGTTGTAGAATCGAGGATTTTGACGTCGCTCTCAGCCTCACAGAACGACAGCCACGAGTCTCGCTTCAGAGCCACTTCAGAGACGACCGTGACGTTGGCGACTTCAAATGCGCTCAGCTGCCAACTACCACTCTTGCGTCCGAGTCTTCTATTGCCAGTGGGCCCACTGTACTATTATCAGCAGAACTCAATTTCACTTCGAACTTCTGGATGTCTGATGGCCCTGATAACCAGTAACCAGGATATCGGGATGGTGGTGCAGGGAAGGCCCTGCCTAGACTCAGAGTCCCCCGGTCGGGTTGGTGACTTTAAGGACGGCCACTCGCGTTTGCGGCCTACTCTACTACAGTATGTGGTTGAATCCCAGCATCACCATGCCACCCGAATCTAAAATCCCCATCAACTCGGAGATTGGTGCGCGCCAGTCGTGCCACTCGGTCATCCAGGCTGACATAGAGACGTTCTGCGAATAGGTGGAAAACCTGGTATTTCTTTCTCAAAGACGGTGTTTCAACTATCCATATCATACCGCCTGTGGTCAACGTCACTCATAATAGAGAAGTAATCGACACGGCCACGGGGACAGGTGATGTTCAGGTCTTTGCTTGTGAATCTCCACCGCGAAGTTCCCACAGGCGGACAAAGGAGACATCAATAAGTTTTCAACAGGGCGCCCCCGGCCGTTCCCATATGCGATGCTCAGAACGTTCGACCTCGTCAACTTGACCGACTTGGGACTAGCGCTGATAGCACAGCGCTGCAGAACTTGCGTGTGACTTGCTGAGTTGGGCAACCTTTCCATGCGAATGCGGAGCCTGAACTCGGTGGGCACCTGATTATGCGAGAAGGTGACCCCTTGATGTCCACCCCCCACGAGAATCCCCCGCCACAGGTCAAGAGCCCGACATGCAGTAGTGGTATGGACGCAAGGCAAGTCCACGCTGCCCGGAATCAATCAGGTTGGGCGCCCCGGCAAGGTTTCGTCCTCGGATGCGCGCACACACCTGTCTCTGCTTTCCACACAGAGGCCCAACCACAGCTTTTCTTATCATTTTGCGGAACGTGCTCCAAGGCGCGTATCTTCAGGTCTTGTCATCTACGCGGGCCCTTTCTCCTTACGGGAATACTGTGCATCCCACATGGGGGTTAATAGGACATCTCTTTCGGAATTCAGGCGTTCTCCCTCCGGAGCTTTTCTCAGGTCTTCTACGTTATGATGTCGGCCATGACGGAGGCAGGATGTCTGGAGTTCGGTGACGGTACCCGAATGGTTACGAAGAGGGGGGGCAGGCGCTGATGAAGGAGCTGTGGGTTTTCGCGGAAGGTGGTATTTTATTCCTCTTGTCAGAACGGGTCGTCGTGTGACGTCTATCCCTAGAGAACCCCCCTGGGTCTTATTGGCGACTATTTCGGGCGTGTGTGTCAAATTTCTAGGCGAAAAGCGTCCAGGTGCAGCCAGACGGTGCACTACTTTGTTTGTCGAAAGTACATTGGACAGCTGCACGTGCCAGGCTTTCTAGTGAACGGATGTTCGGGCTTCTCGGGTCCCTCAAGCTCAGTCGCGGAGCCCAGTCACAGCGCCTGGCCGAGAACCTGGTGCAAACGTTACCAGCCTGTGCCTTCTCTCCCGCAAGCCGGCCCAAGCTCGACCCAGTCGACCAACGAGACGTCTGGGCGGACATATCAAGTCGAAACTGACAGCGCTTTCGCTAGCGCCTCTCCTTAATATAACTGAGTGTGATCCCCACCCACGCCGGGTTACCCCGAGCGAGGAGCATTGATAAACAATGCCATCTCTACCATCTCCTGCCTCGGGGTATACCTCTCTCTCAAATGGTCGCTGTATCTCCCCCTGCTAAAGTCCTCGTCACAGGCGCGAATGGCTATCTCGCTGTCTGGATCGTAAAGAAATACCTCGAAACCGGCTACTCTGTCCGCGGTACCATCCGCTCTTTGTCCAAGAGCGCGTTCCTCAAAGAACAGTTCGCGGAGTACGGCGAGCGCCTCGAGCTGGTCGTCGTCGAGGATATCACCAAGGACGGTGCGTTTGACGAGGCCGTCAAAGGTATCGACGTGATCGCCCACACCGCCTCTCCCTTCCACTACAATGCGATCGATCCCGGTGGTACGTCTAACAGCAACAGAAACACGTTGAATTCACGTGCCATGGGTGACGCTGCCTCACAGAACTCATCGTCCCCGCCGTACTGGGGACTACGTCAGTCTTGAACTCCGCGCTGAAGCGAGGCACAAGCGTGAGGCGGGTCGTCCTCACCTCCTCTGTCGCCGCGGTGCGCGAGGAAGACCCGACGCCACGCGAGTACGACGAGACGAGCTGGAATAATGCCGCCATCACGACAGTGGCGAGTAAGGGCTCCGCCGCAGGGCCCGTGACGATCTATCTCGCCTCGAAGACGCTCGCCGAGCGCGCTGCGTGGAAGTTCGTTGCCGCACACAAGGCTGAACTCACATGGGACCTCGTCGTCATCAACCCGCCGTGGATCTTCGGAGTACGTCTCCAGTCTCCCCCTTCCCTCCCGATGGTGCTTACTCTTTTTTTCCCCACCCGTAGCCATCTCTTAGCCCTGCGAAGACGATTGATGAGATCAATACGTCCCAGCGGGAGATCTACGATACCCTGACGGGTGCGCGCACGGGCGCGCAGTTACGTGTCCAGAGGAACTGGGTTCACGTATCCGTCACTGCGGATGCGCATGTGCGCGCAACACAAGCGGCGGCGGCTGGCGGTGAGCGAATCATCGTTAGCTCTGGTTACTTCTTCTACCAAGATATCCGTAAGTCTTCTTTTATTTCTCCACCTGACTAATTACTTGGACTGAACACTCCGCGTTGAAAAAATAGTCGACGCGGCAGCGGAGCTTGGCATCCCGAATGTACCGCGTGGAGAGCCGTACTCGACGGGGAACATCCCGAAAACCACAAACCTGGTGACGACCAAGGCGGAGGACTTACTGGGCCTGAAGATGACTGTGCCTCTGAATGAAGTCGTTGAGGAATCGGTCAAGGACTTCAAGGCGCGCGGCTATCCGGGCTTTACAGCCTGAATTTGCGTAAGGGGGACACAAAGTTTGTCCGATGAGCGTGTGGAGGTTTTAAATGCTATATTTCATTTGCACTTCGGCCACAATGTGTCTGGTTACTGGATGTTCCTTAGACAAATGCTGAGCCATTCCCGGCGTGCCGCTGCCGCACATTAAATGCTACAACGACACGAATATAGAAACCATCAGAGACGAGCAGTCATTGACAGTCGTCCATTGTTGTAGCCTGTTCTTCAGAACCTTTTCTCTATTCAAGTTGACGTCAATCGAAGATCGTGGGCCCTCGCCTTCTCCGAGTCTCCTGCCAGTGTGTGCACCCGTTTCCACGCCCTCATGTGCTATCTTTTTTTCTTTTGAATCAGTTCTCTCATGTGCTATCCCCTAAAGGGTGCCGGACTTCAGTCCAGAACCATCAAACAACCCCTGTACCGAACCTAAGGCTCAGCGCTCAGTCGGGAATGCCAAGTCCAGACTTGGGTCAGAGCAGTGTTGTCATGACCCGGGTGACCCCGTCATTTTCTGCCCCCGCGCCAGCTGACTATATTTTAGTCATTTAGTCATGCAGTCATGGCGCGTCAAGAGGTACGTGGGAAGTTTCCCAAAAGGGAAATGACAGTCGCAGTCTCGCGCAGACAAGGCAGCAGGTGCAAATTTTGAACATGACACTTGATCACCACCTTCCTGACATCCTTTCCACTCAAAAAAATTACTGTATGTATATTAGTATGTAATTATAGGATCATACAAAAAAAATGAGGATCAATGGGAATACATGTCCGTGGTGAGGTCAAAAAAACAGAGTGGTGGTGGTTTGCATGCATCTGCAACCCGGGATCCCATAGATCTGGTTTGTCTCACAGAATTCAGAATTACTAAAAGACCATCCATGGCTAGTTTGGAGTCAGGGGCCCTTTGCGATTGGGTTGGTTGTGGAATGGGATCTTTCGTTGAGGGAGGTGACAAGATCGCCATGGGCGCGAAATTCCCGGGCCGCGCTGCCGATCAAAAGATCTTATCTTATCTTTTCTCACGCTTTACCCGTCAGGTTTGCATGACCCGGTTACCTTGACCCTCGTGACCCGGCATCAGCCTGACCTGTACAACACTGGGTCAGAGAGCTATTTGCTCACGAAATTGAGATGACCTACCTCTGTTCCATATCTCTGGATTCTAGCTGGGAAAGTGATTGGAGTGCGTGTCAGTGTTTGGGTCGAGCGCCCATTCAAGTTCAAGTTGCTGCACAGGCCGCTGCGGCATCTCGAACAGTCCCACGATGTTGTCTAGATCGCCGGGAGCTGTGCACACCAACCAATAGTTATTCCGAACGAGAGTATTGATAAACGATGCCGTCTCCACCGTCTCCTGCCTCTGGATCTACTTACTTCTCTTTCAAATGGTCGCTGTCTCTCCCCCTGCTAAAGTTCTCGTCACAGGCGTGAATGGCTATCTCGCTGTTTGGATCGTAAAGAAGTACCTCGAAGCCGGCTACTCTGTCCGCGGCACCGTCCGCTCTTTGTCTAAGAGCGCGTTCCTCAAAGAACAGTTCGCGGAGTACGGCGAGCGCCTCGAGCTGGTGGTGGTCGAGGATATCACCAAGGACGGCGCGTTTGATGATGCCGTCAAAGGCATCGACGCGATCGCCCACACCGCTTCTCCCTTCCACTACAATGCGATCGATCCCGATGGTGCGTCAGATAACAACAGACATCCGCGCCATGGATGACGCCGCCGCACAGAGCTCATCGTCCCCGCCGTGCAAGGGACCACATCGATCCTGAACTCCGCACTGAAGCACGGCACCGGTGTGAGGCGGGTCGTCCTCAGCCTCCTCTGTGGCCGCGGTGCGCGATAACCACCCGACGCGGCGCGAGTACGACGAAACCAGCTGGAATAACGCCGCCGTCGCGGCGGTGGCGAGTAAGGGCTCCGCGGCGGGGCCCGTGACGATCTATCTCGCCTCGAAGACGCTCGCTGAGCGCGCCGCATGGGAGTTCGTCGCTGCGCACAAGGCCGAGCTTGCATGGGACCTCGTCGTCATCAACCCGCCGTTGATTTTTGGAGTACGTCGCCGACTCGGTTCTTTCCCCACCACGCCTTCACGCCCGATAGTGCTCAATCCTTGTTGCCTTTCCTCACACAGCCGTCTCTCAGCCCTGCCCAGACGATCGACGAAATCAACACGTCCCAGAGGGAGATATACGAGACGCTCACGGGTGCGCGGACGGGCGCGCAGTTGCGTGGCCAAGGAAACTGGGTTCACGTGTCCGTTGCCGCAGATGCGCATGTGCGCGCGACATACTCATCGGCCGCTGGCGGTGAGCGAATCATCGTTCGCTCTGGTTACTTCTTCTACCAAGACATCCGTAAGTCTCTTTATTTTCCTTCACCCGACTAATTACTCGGACTGAGCGCTCTGTGTTGAAAAAAAGTGGATGCAGCGGCAGAGCTCGGGATCCCGAATGTGCCTCACGGAGAGCCATACTCGACGGGGAACATTCCGAAAACTAAAATTCTCGCGACGACCAAGGCAGAGGACCTGCTGGGGATGAAGGTGACTGTTCCTCTGAAGGATGTGATCGAGGAATCGGTCAAGGATTTCAAGGCACGCGGCTATCCGGGGTTTGCAGCCTGATTCTTCGTAGGTTAGTTGAGGGACGCAAAAATCATGTTGTTTGTCCAATGTGCGTGTATGCACTGTATGCGTACGCAACTCTAAACGACATATCCTGGTCGCGCTATATCATGATTCTGGCTGTAGCGCATAATAAAACGGAGATGGAAATGGACGACGCGGACGGAAATCGTTAACTTGTTACATAACTCGTTACAGATAGAAGACATGTCCGTTTTCAGCAATCGGCCAAGTTTATGCTTTGTAATATTACTTATTACAGTAAGTTAGCTAATAAGTGCACTTTGATTTTCGCGGAGGCCGGTCCAGACTCCAGAGCGGCCCGGGCCGTGAGATCCTGCAGTAACTTAGCGCTACACTGGACCTTGACCTTGACCAGGATGTAGGACGGTAGTGTCAGGCGCCTGACCAGGGTTTCACACCACGGACGGAGTTGGTGACTTTAACTCCAAGAACTGCCACTGTGTCGTCTATTGCCCTCTACTGGTTGTCTCACAACCTCCAGCATCATTTCGAATCTAAAACCCCTGTCAAGCCGTATGTGTTGGATGACAATGACAATAGGTCGGAGGTCTCTCGGTGCGCACTAGACTCATATCACTAGGTCATCATGGCGTAAAGACCACGTTTCGCAAACAGGTTGAACATCCAGTATTTATATTTCAAGAGGATGTTCGACTATCCTAAAATTGCACCGCCTGTTGTCAACGTCGCTCATGTCAGAAGAGTAATCGATGTGGGCACGGGGACGGGCGCGTGGGCCCTCGACTTCATGTCGCAGCCTGAAGTTCGTAGTCGCGGTGTTCAGGTCTTTGCTTGTGATATCTCCGCCGCGAAGTTCCCTCAGGCGGACGGGTCAGGCGTCGGCAAGATAACTTTCTTCCAACAAGACGTAACCAAGCCGTTCCCAGACGACATGCTCGGAACATTTGATCTAGTCCACATGACCTGCATGTGTTGGGCGCTGACGGTACAGGGATGGAAATCAGCGCTACAGAACTTGCGTGACCTGCTCAGTTGAGCAACCTTTTCCAACAGGATGGAGTTCTGAGCTTACGGTCGAACATGATAGGACCGGGCGGGCACCTAATTCTGCGAGATGGTGATCCCTTGGTGTCCACGCACGAGAGTCCTCCGCCACTCGAAGGTCATGAACATGATATCGCAGCATGCAGGGAAGGGAGAACCACGCTGGCCACAATCAATCGGATCTACTCGGGTTGGGCGCTCCGACATGGTCTCGTCGTTGGGTATGCGCGTACATCTATCTCTACATTCCGCGCTGGGGCTCATCGGTCCACAGCCTCTCGTATCATTTACGGAAGATGCTCCAAGATGCGTCTTTTCAAGTTTTATCATCTACACGAGTCCTTGCCCCTCACGGGGAATACTGTGCGTCCGTCCCACAAGGGGCTAAACGGGGCACCTCTTTCGGAGTTCACGGAATTTTCCTTGCAGAGCTTTTCTCAGGTCACTAATGTTTTGACGTCGGCCATGATGAAGGCGGGATGTCTAGAGTCGCGTAGCGGCACCCGAATCGCTGACGAAGATGGGCGGCAGGCGCTAATGAAGGAGCTGTGTGATTGATTTTGCGGAAGGAGGTATTATTGATGTCCGAATGGGTCGTCATGCGACCTGTGGGATCCTAGAAAACCCTCCACCTTATGTGTCAGCTTTCTCGCCCTAGGCCGTCTTTTATAGATTGTATTGATTCCGTCTCCATCATCTCTCGCCTTAGATTCTATTTCTCTTGAAAATGGTCGCTGTATCTCCCCCTGCTAAAGTACTCGTCACTGGCGCGAATGGCTATCTCGCTGTCTGGATCGTGAAGAAATATCTCGAAGCCGGCTACTCTGTCCGTGGCACCGTCCGCTCTTTGTCCAAGAGTGCATTCCTCGATGAACAGTTCGCGGAGTATGGCAAGCGACTCGAGCTGGTCGTCGTAGATGACATCACCAAGGACGGCGCGTTTGACGAGGCCATCAAGGATGTCGACGTGATCGCCCACACTGCCTCTCCCTTCCACTGCAATGCGATCGAACCCGATGGTACGTCGTACAGCAACAGAAATATGCACCGTGAGTGACGGCGTCGCGCAGAACTTATCGTCCCCGCCGTGGGAGGAACCACCTCGATCCTGAACTCCGCGCTGAAGCACGGCACCAACGTGAAGCGGGTCATCCTTACCTCCTCTGATGTCGCAGTGCGCGAAGACCATCCGACGCGGCGCGAGTGCGACGAAACCAGTTGGAATAACGCCGCCGTTGCGGCGGTGGCGAGTAAGGGCTCCGCGGCGGGGGGCGTGACGATCTACTTCGCCTCGAAGACGCTCGCTGAGCGCGCCGCATGGGAGTTCGTCACTGCGCACAAGGCCGAGCTGGCATGGGACCTCGTCGTCATCAACCCGCCGTTGATCTTTGGGGTACGTCGGTCCCTCCCTATTCTGCTTAATCCTTAGTCACCTCGCCCCACGCACAGCCGTCTCTCAGCCCCGCAAAGACGATTGACGATATCAATACGTCCCAGAGGGAGATCTACGATACACTCACAGGTGCGCGGACGGGCGCGCAGTTGCGTGGCCAGGGGAACTGGGTCCACGTGTCCGTCGCCGCAGATGCGCATTTGCGTGCGACACAAGCAGCGGCCGCTGGCGGTGAGCGCATCATCGTTCGCTCTGGTTACTTTTTCTACCAAGACCTCCGTACGTCTCGTTTTATCCCTCCACCCGACTAATCACTTGGGCTGAACGTTGCCTGTTGTTGAAGTCGACGCGGCGGCGGAGCTTGGCGTCCCGAACGTACCGCGCGGAGAGCCGTACTCAACGGGGAACATCCCGAGAACCATGAATCTGGTGACGACCAAGGCGGAGGACCTGCTGGGCCTGAAGGCAACTATGCCTCTGAAGAATGTCGTCGAGGAATCGGTCGAGGACTTCAAAGCGCGCGGGTATCCTGGGTTTGCATCCTGATTCTCTCTGTATGGGTTAGTTGAGGCACAAAGATCATGTTGTTTGTCCGAAGACCGTGTGGGTGTGGGGTATGCACACTGTAGCCATCAAATGATATACTGGTTGCGCTGCATTCAGGTGGTTGTGGCGTATAATAAAGACTGAGACGGAGATGGAGACGCACGCGAGATAGAAGACATGTCCGTTTTCAGTAATCGGCCACATTTATGCTTTATTAGCTAATAAATGCACTTTGATTTGCGGGCTCGGGGGCAGTTCGGAGGCAGTTCGGAGGCTCAGGCGTAGGCCGGTCCAGAGCGGCCCGGTCCGTGATATCATTATGTTACGCCGTTGACGTTACGCCCTTCAAGTTGATGTGATATGTTACGCCCCTGATGTTACGCCCTTGACCTTGAATCCGAGTCAGGATGTCAGGACGGCGATGAGTAGGGCTGCTCGGAGCCTGCTCCACGGACGGAGTTGGTGACGTCTATTGGTTGACGCAACATCCGGCATCATGTCGTTCGAGTCTAAGACCCCTGTCAAGCCGTATGTATTGGATGACAATGACAATAATTCGGAAGTCTCTCGGTGCGCACCAGACTCGTATCACTAGGTCATCGTGGCGTACAGACGATTTTTTTGTAAACAGGTTGAACACCCAGTATTTGTATCTCAAGACGATATTCGACTATCCCAAAATTGTACCGCCTGTGGTCAGCGTCGCTCATGTCAGAAAAGTAATCGACGTGGCCACGGGGACAGGCGCATGGGCCCTCGACTTCGTATCACAGCCTGAAGTTCGTGATCGCGGTGTTCAGGTCTTTGCTTGTGACATCTCCGTTGCGAAGTTCCCTCAGGCAGACGGACCAGACGTCGACAAGATAACTTTCTTTCAACACGACGTCACCAAGCCGTTCCCAGACGACATGCTCGGAACATTTGATCTAGTCCACATGGCCTTCATGTGTTGGGCGCTGACGGTACAGGGATGGAAATCAGCGCTACAGAATTTGCGTGACCTACTGAGTTGAGCTTTTTCAACTGGTATGGAGCTCTGAACTTACGGTCGAGCATGATAGGACCTGGCGGGCACCTCATTCTGCGAGATGCTGACCTCTTGGTGTTCACGCACGAGAACCCCCCGCCACTAGAAGGTCAAGAGCTCGATATCGTTGCCTACACGCAAGGTAAATCCACGCTGGCCACAATCAATCGGATCTGCTCGGGTTTGGCGATCCGACGAGGTTTCGTAGTCGGGTACGCACGCACATCTATCTATCTCTGCGTTCCGCGCAGGCCTCATCGGACCACAGCCTCTCGTATCATTCCCAGTGGGAAGTCCGTCGATTACGTCGATAAACTCGGATTATTGTAGATTAAATCGATTTAGCATTGATTACCTACGAACCACGTCGTTTGTAATCGACAGTTTACTTGCCACAATCGACGCGTGAACGACAGTACATCTGCGTCAGATGTATGTGAGTTGAATCCCAATCCGAGGCTCGGGTGCCGCGTATACAGGTCTATTCCCCATGTCAGTGCCGCCTACTACGACCAAGCCTAAGACCAGTCGCAAGTCGGTCGTTCGTCGTAAGCTGTATGCGAAACTGGAAGCACACCTGCGCATCAACGGTACTGGGGCAGGTAATGCACCTTCCACGCCCTCAGCGCAACCGCCTCTGCCAAATGGGCCTGTGGCTACACGCACTCAGCTGGACTCATTGAACGCGACGTCTCCTGTATCTGCACCGGAACACAGTCCTTCTGTCGGCAATGGCGTCCGGCTGGATTTTCCTCCTGCATCCCCTGAGCCTTACCAACACGAGGAGATGGATACCGGCGACCCTACTAGTACTCATGACTCTGCGATATCCCAGGCTGCTCTGGGTGCTTCTGGAGACACTGCACCTCGAGAACGGATACAGCCCGATCCATTGGATAGCTTAGAAGACGGTCACGACACTCCCATCCACCTTCCTGATCTGCAAACGACTCAGCAGTTCGTCGATATGCTGCGCGTAGCGGTTCTCGAGGACAGTGGAATGTGCCCTCAAGACATCGATAATCTACGCAACCCAGGCCAGGAGCCAGAACTGGCTGACCCTTCGCCCTTGCTGCGTTCTATACGGCATTTCGTCAACAATTCTAGTGCTTCGCGCGACCACTATGACACCACCTGAGAGATCGAGCTCCTCAACAACCCTGAAAGCGAGTTCTTGAGCTTCGACCAAGTGAAGCGACGCATTCGTTGGCTATCAGGCGTCGTACCTATAGAACACGACATGTGTATGCGGTCCTGCGTGGCATATACTGGTCCCTACGGCGAACTAGACTCCTGCCCGCGTTGCAGCATACCTCGCTACGTCCCTGGGACGACTAAGGCCCAGAAACGGTTCTCGACTATCCCTGTTGGCCCCGTTATACAGGCGCTCTATGGTTCTCGGGAAATGGCCGAGCGGATGCATTATCTCGAGACAAAGCTGGCTGAGAATCTCAGGACGGCGAGGGCAAATGGTGGCAACCTCCCTGTGTACGACGACACACCTTGTGGCCGAGAACTCATTGACGCGTGGAGCGAGGGTCGCTTCAAGGCATCGGATATCGCCCTACAGATTTCTATTGACGGTGCTCAGCTACGCCCCGACCAGCCATCCGAAGCCTGGGTCTTCATCTGGGTCTTTCACAACCTCCCTCCGGATATGCGCTACAAGAAAGCCTTCGTCATCCCCAGTGCCATTGTCCCTGGTCCTTATAAACCAGCGGATATGGACTCTTTCCTATTCCCCTCATTCTATCATGTAGCCGCACTGCAACGCGAGGGTCTCCGAATATACGACGCGTTCTTGAATCGGCTGACCACTTGCTCGCGTCCTCTGGTGGTCTTCGGAACTGCCGACAGCCCTGGTAGCGCTTCGATGTCGGGCATGGTCGGGCACAGTGGCCGATTTGGCTGTCGCCTGTACTGCGACATGCCAGGGCGGCGCCGCACTGGCGATTCGCACTATTACCCCGCAATGCAAGAGCCTCTCGATTACGAGGTCCCTGGGTGCTGCCATCCCGACGTCACCGACACCGACCTCGATGTCTATCGCAACAACCTCCCTCATAAGTATTCGAGGAACTTGGGCTACCTGCTTGGGGCGGATACTCTGGCTGAGTACAGGACTCGCCGCCTCGAGGTTGGGCTCTGCAAGCAGACGCTATTCAGCGGTCTTCCCTGTCAGCCCATCTCGGTGCCCAGCGTGTTTACTATGGACATTATGCATCTTACGGTCCTCAATGAACCTGATCTGTTCTTGAAGCTCTTCACCGGCAAACTGGATGTAGGCGACGGCGATGACAGAGAAACTTGGGACTGGGCAGTGTTCTACCAGAATACCCCGCTGTGGAACGCGCATGGGGATACTGTGGCGCAGACAGTCCCGTACATCCCTTCGTCTTTCGGGCGTGCTCCGCGTGATCCCTCCAAGAAGATCAATTCGGGTTACAAAGCTTGGGAATACCAGCAATATTTCTATGGTCTAGGTCCTACGCTATTTCGACACATTTTACCTCGGAAATACTGGCTCCATTATTGTAAACTCGTCTCAGGTGTCCGCATCCTCCAGCGTCATAGTGTCACATTCGAAGACGTTCTCAAGGGCCACCGTCTATTGATGGCCTTCGTAGAGGAATTCGAAGACCTCTATTATCAGCGCATGGAGGCGCGAATCCATTTCGTCCGTCATAGCATCCACATGCTAACCCATATCGCTCCGGAGACCATTCGTGCAGGCCCCCTTGCTTGCTATGCCCAATGGACTCTCGAGACTGCCATTGGGAACTTGGGTCGCGAGATCAGACAAGATCGCGACTTGTATGCCAATCTCACGCAACGGGCCATTCTGCGCGCTCAGGTGAACTCGCTTCAGGCTCGCTTTCCTGGAATCCAGCTCGAACTTCGTGGGCGACGTGGAGCATCTCTCCCGAGAGGCGCGCGTGAGTTCGAGGGGTGCGGAGGATATGCCTTGCTTCCCCGTTGCGAGCAATACCCCACCCCACTTTCCGAAGATGAGCTCGTGGCCCTGATGTCGTATTGGCGTCAGCAAGGGTGGCCCAATCGAGATTCGTGGTCAAAGACCATATGTCGATGGGCTAAACTACGTCTCCCGAATGGGCAAATGGCGCGCTCGGTCTGGCAGGAGTCGCGTATACTATCAAAAGTTCGGCGTGCTTCGTGTGTTGAGGTGAGGAACGCTCTTATTTCTTGCTTTTTCGTACTGAGAATAGTTATATAGATCGAATATAATTCTACGATGCGCATAGCGAACGTAGAATTCTATTTCTACATGCGGTTCGGAGAATCTCGTCATCCCTTGGCAATGGTGACGCTGTTCTCCTTGCCCGACAAGGATGTCTTCCGCGATTCCAGCGAAATGGTTTATCTCTGTGAACCCACTCAAACTCGCGTTGTCATTCCTATCACCGCAATCCGCATGGTTGTCTCGATGTTCCCGGAATACAAAGTCGACAACGACGGTGTGGAGGACACAGGAAAATTCTCTCTCATGCGGCATGCATACTTGGAGGTCACGAAATATCCCATCGAGGAGGACGAAGAGGATGAGTTGTTGGAGGACGGGTGATACAGTACAGTACATGCTGTTATCTTACATCGTTGCTGACATCGGCGAGTGTTGTTTGGCTCATACAACGGGTGCTTGTGTTTGCATCGACGACGGTTCTCACTAAGGCAAACTTCTGAGCTAGGACGGACATTGACATTCGCGGGCAGAAATACGTCGATATATACATGCAGTAGTCACAGTAAAAGACGAGTTGAACGCAGGTATGGGGGAGTAAACAGAGAGACCAACGACACGTGCAAATGCGAGGGAAGGAGTCCAAGAGTCTCGATAATGTGAAGTTATGATATGACGTAGGCGAAGAAGAACAAATACGACGTACTAGAATGTCCTCGTCTGGAGAGCCATTGGGTAACTCGGGCAAGCGATGAAGATCAAACGGATGGAGGCGGGGAGAGCCCACTGAGATATGAGCGCAGGCATGGGGATGGAAATGGTTACGGATGATAGAGACAGACGACGTGGAGTAGGGATGGACAGCGTGTGCGTATACGAGGGAATGGGGACCAAGCGTCTGGGTAACGTGAAGTTATGAGCGTACGAAGTTAGTAACAACATACGACGAGAACAACATACGACGCACCGTATTGTCCTCTTCTGTGTCCAACGAGCGCAACGCGGCTCGGTGCGGTCGATGTCGCGGCTGGCAAAGGAGAGCCACATCGTTTATTGGGGGAGAGAAACGTCGTGGTCACCG